>VYXH01002070.1:78235-135979 GCA_013397275.1 Burhinus bistriatus
TAGGAGGGACATTGAGGTGCTGGAGCGTGTCCAGAGAAGGGCAACAAAGCTGGTGAGGGGTCTGGAGAACATGTCTTATGAAGAGCGGCTGAAGGAATTAGGATTGTTTAGTCTGGAGAAGAGAAAGTTGAGGGGAGACCTTATTGCTCTCTACAACTACCTGAAAGGAGGTTGTAGTGAGATGGGAGCTGGTCTCTTCTCCCAAGTAACTAGTGATAGGGCAAGAGGAAATGGGTTCAAGTTGCACCAGGGGAGGTTTAGGCTAGACATTAGGAAAAAATTTTTCACTGAAAGAGTTATCAAGCATTGGAACGGGCTGCCCAGGGATGTGGTTGAGTCACCATCCCTAGATGTGTTTAAAAGTCATGTAGATGTGGTGCTTGGAGACATGGTTTAGTGGCAGGCCTGGTAGAGTAGGGTCAATGGTTGGACTGGATAATCTTAAAGGTCTTTTCCAACCTAAATGATTCTATGATTCTATGATCTTAAAAGTGAGTCTCCTTCCAGGATTTTTCCTCATCATGTTTCAAAGACCTCCAGACAATGGAAACATTACAGCTTTCCAATTTCTTTTGAAATAATAAAAATTGCGCTGTTTTACAAAAATCAAGTAACCTAAATACTGAATTTCTGGGTTACAATTCAGAACACAAGTGCGAAGGGAGTCCTGTGCATTTCACAGACCCATCAGTATTTCCTGCAGCTGCGATGAATACAGAAAATGTATTTCCACACTTTCCAAAAACAAAGATTTAAAAGCTTAAGCTTTAACAACTTAAAAATTTGAATGGCATGGGTCACTGCTGTTGGGTCTAATCTCTAGAAACAGTGCTTCTCCTGTGCCAGCACAACAGCATAAATGGGAAGCAAAGCCAGCTATCTATACATCTGACTCAGGCAGTGAGGCAAACTTGCTGACAGTAATCAGTAAAAGTATCATAGAAACAACTTTCCTGTTAAAGGGTGAAATGCAGCTAAAAGTGAGGGCTGTGGCTAGTTAACTGCTTGGTTTGAATGTGAGTATTTGATTCGCCTCTAAAATATCAGACCCATTAAAGAAATAGATGCCTAGATCACACAAGTCAAAAGGTCTACCCTCACTAGTACAGCAGAGTTCACAACTCAGTCCAGAGCACAATCTCTTAACTGAGCTGCCACTGTGACTTTGTCTCTTCCCAAGGATTAGTCAGTTATTACTAACAAATTATCATTACATGCATACACACGTATATATACACCTAACAATATGTACATATATCTACTTCAATATGTACATATACCTACTTGTCATTGGATAATATTGGATATTATTGATCAATTATTCATGACACAATACAATTAGGAAATAGAAGAACACGAAATAAGAGCTCTTTTTCTCCTCTGACACTCGTTCACAGCTCACTTTGCTAACACTTTAGCAAATACTGAATGTCTTTTCATCTTGATTGAAGTAAAAGGAACATACATACCGTGCCTAAGTTCTCTGCTGCTTAGGGACCTTTTCCAAATTAGTTCAAAAAGAATGGGGGACAGACCTCATTCCCAGAGAGGTTCCACTGTCAAGAAGTCCTGAAGACAACCTTGTTCTTGCGATTGAATTTTACAATGCCAATGTAGTTCATTTTACAGTAAATTCCTCAACTACATCCCTCAGTAATGTAAATAAATGCTGTTGCTCTACCATAAAGTCTCATTAGACCAAATGACATGATATAGCATTATATGGGTTTCCTGCTTTGCTCTGTTCATTTTTGAGGGCATTATTAGCTAAAACAGTGCTCTTGCAGCTACTCCTTCCTGAATTTTCAAGTTCCTTAATCTTCATGATTTAAAATATGCATTTCAAAGAGCACCTCTGGTGTTTAAATATTTTAATTTACTGGACTAATTGATAACTATGGTTAAAGCTGTGCTGTGTGAAAACTCTGGGAAATGCCAAATTAAATCTCACTGCTTCTGTTGTCAGATAAAGTTGCTATCAGTTGTAGCTTAATACTTTTAAAATTGTGTGTAAAACACTGTCTTTATTCTGCTAAAACCAAAAAAGGAGTTTTAGGTTGTGCTAAGAAGAAGCAACAATAGTTTCATGACAAATCCCAAGATGCATCAGATAATTAATTCGGCCCTGGATTCACGAAGCACTGTTTATGTTTGTAACCAGTTCAGGATGCCTCTGTGAAACTACACAACTGACTCAAGTTTTATTCAAATACACTGTATGTAATAAGGCTAATACTTCTGCTTAGCCAAAAGCAGTTTCAAATATTTCGTCTGGCTGAAATAGCAGCTACTGTGCTACCTTTCAGTTTTGGCCAAAGGAGCTGGGTGGTTGCCTGTAGACAGCACTCACAACGCTGCAGCTGACCACTATCACGCTGAAACAGATTCATCCTCAATGGTGGACACATAATGGGGATCCCTTTTCAAGTTTATGCCATTCTGCTCAGGCAAAACTGACATATTCTATACTCCAGGGCCTGTATAGACATAGATAAAAAGGTTTAATGGAAAA
Organism: Burhinus bistriatus; assembly: GCA_013397275.1. Classification (NCBI taxonomy): domain Eukaryota; kingdom Metazoa; phylum Chordata; class Aves; order Charadriiformes; family Burhinidae; genus Burhinus; species Burhinus bistriatus. The sequence continues at coordinate 80,748 of VYXH01002070.1, forward strand.
AAAACCCCAAACATTCAAAGCCATATATTACCTTAGCCAGATGAGTATTGATCCATTTTGTGAAAGTCCTTTTCTGCACTGACTCTTGCTCATCTGAGAAAAAAAGGAAATCAGTTTGATTAGACTTTGCTGAATACTTTTGGATTCACAAGATGGAAGAATAGTATTCCCTATTGACAACACATGCATTCTGCATTTGCCAGAAATGCCACTATATTTTCTTGAGACAGTTAATTTTGCCAGTAACTACCCATAACAAACACTTCGTGTTCTTATAAGAGTGCTCTGGCACTTGAGTACTGAAGAGTTTCACAGCAAAGTTCACGTATTAATGAGTCAATGACCAGTAAGACACCATTCCAAATCTGAACGCCAAGATAAATTTGACATCTAAGTCCATATTATATATATCCAAGGTCTGAGCACCTGAGTTCTCCTCTGAGCAGAGAAGTTCTCTCTGTACTTTTTAACTAGAATCCATGCCTCTGACAGTCAAGTTGTTTTTATGTACAAAGTCAACTAGGGACTTAGAAAAAATACTCTTTGCATGTATATTTGATAATGTTTAGAATGTTGAATTTAAGATTTGAAATTGCATTATCAAGCTTATTTGTCCTCTGGGAGACCCTGCCAGGGACAAGCCATTAGCTAGTTCAGGCAGTTTCTATACTGTTACTTACTACCTCCCTTAGTCCTGTCTTGAAGCACTTGTCTGATTTATAATGAATTTCACTGATTCTCAGATAGTCCCTCAGGGACTGTTGCCAGCTGCATAGACAAAAATAGCTCCTGAATGAGCTCCTCCAACTTCAGCAGCCAGGGTCATGGCTGCAGAGGGAAGAGAATCACCATGGCATAACCAATCCATGAAGTCCTGTCCCTTCCTTGTGGGGAATTGGGTTTGACACATGGAATAATTTCACACCAGGGGCATTCAAGTATTTATGTTGGAGATTCTTCTTTCAAAAATAAAAGGAAATGCCTATTTTACTGGAAAACAAATCATGTTATTACCATCAACAGTTCTGAATGAGCACCTTCATTCCCCTACAGAAAATCCAAAAAAAATAAAATCGCTGTTAAGTATTTATTTTTTATAAGAATACATGCATGTTCCAAAACCTACAGATGGAAAAATCTAATTTTAGTTACTGCCTTTGCTGCTGGCTCGCGTAGCACTGAATAGTGATTTGCTCCCCTTCATACCTGTAAAATTAAAAGGGAATATTCTTTAACCCCCTTTAAAGTTCTGGAACAGATAACTACTAAGTTTGATGCACTACTAATAATAAGGTTCCTGATTTACACTCAGGCAATGCTGATCCACAATAAGGGTACATAAAGATAGAAATCATCACACAAAATTCATCAGCCAAAATGTTATCTTAAGTGGGCCAACAATGGCTCTCTGACCACATACCGGTTCCCAAAAAGTGTTTGTGCATTATGACTTGGGGATATTTTCTTTACATATAAAGGATATCTCACATATAAGAAATACCAGAGGAAAAAAAGATACATATACTTCCAGCATCTATTGCTAGATTAGCACATTTCAGGCCTAAGAAAATAATTTTGCATTCTTTATTTTCCTTTTCTTTGATTTCATTTGCTAGGCTGTTTGACATCATTTTTAAAACATTCATTACATTCTTAGAATGTACTTGTTGCACTGACAGGCAAGTTATGAAAAATATCACTCAAAATGCAGCATTGCGCTTCATTCAATACTGACTATTTTTGGCAGGGGATGTCTTTATATATGATAATTGTTTCTACATTCTGGAAAACAGACTTCTCACTCTATGGTTTCTAACCACGAACAAGGTGTTTCCCTTGTGACATACAGTTAATGTCAGCTCTGCTCTGATTAGCAATTACATACACAGGTATCCCAATTAATTTCAGTGGAAGTACTTGCACACTTCAACTGGGTTGTGTGTGAGTAGATGTGGGGACAGAGATTGAGCGCACACAGAACCAGTCCAGCTCTGGCTTCATTCAGACCTCCGTTACTTAAAATTCCCCAGCAACACTGACACAACAACAGCATGCCAAAAGAAAAGAACTAGGTCTTTAGAAGTCAAACTTCTAATCAATGAAATGAGTGAAAACGATTCCCTAATTTGTAGTTTCAGTGCATCCTGCTGATCTAAGAGGCAGCCTTCTGACAGCAACTGGCAATCAGAGAACCAGTTCCTGGTTTCTAAATGTTTACCAGCAGAAGACAGACTCATTTTCAGTCATACCAACAAACAGCAGAAAGAGCCTTTCAAAATCATCTGTTTCGAGGGAATATACAAGAGCAATATATTCTTTATGAGCCCAGCAGCAACTATTAATAATAAAGTTTCATTTTTTTAGCATTTATTTTGTACAGGCTTAAAACAAACAGATTTTACCACTGTAAAACCTATGTCTGAACACAACACAAGTAGTGCATTGATTTTACAAATTCCATGACAAATATGCTTTTCACAAATTTCCCTGGAAATTCATTGAACTGATACAAATTCTCTGCAGAGGTACTGTTTATCGACACTCACAAGACCCATGCGTCATACAGTTTCTTACGCTCTCCCCACTTGCAAGGACTGTCAGCTCCTTATTTGCGCCACTTACCCTGCCGGTACTGAAAGAACCCAGGAAGCAGATTTAACGATGCAACATTTCTGCCACCAGCACCTTTGTAGCGAGCCATAAGCACTGCTGCTGCTGCTGCTGCTGCTGCTGCTGCTGCTGTGGCTGCTGCTGCTACTCCGGTCTCACGTAGTGTGCAGTGTTTCTTTAGAACACAGCCAGAAGTAATTTTTCAAGAACAATCTGATTCTTTTTCCTTCACTGGAAATGCAGGCCTCTTACACAAATCCCTCCACCTGCTCTTATCGGAGAAATCACATGAAGCCAAGCCTTAAAAACGTCTTTATATATTCTTGCAGAGATGCAACAGCCAGACAAAGCCAGCTGTATTGCAAGTAGCAGTTCTGCTGGTCTCACTGCCATCATCCTTCTCCACTGTTTTCCCGTGGAAAGATTTTATTATCCAAGCACCAGCCAATCCGCTAGCGGAAACCTCTGATGTCAAGAGCCTGAATAATTCATCCAGGGAGTGGGACAACCCAACTACACTGCCGATACCCTAAAGCAGCAAGATGTGTGGCTGCAAAAACCAACGCAGTCTTCTCACCACTGCTTTTCTAACAATATACTGCTCAGTAAGCATAAAAATGGCTGAATGGCGTAGCCCTTCTCTAGGTTGTCATACATATAAAGGAAAGCTTTTAAAAGCAACCACTTGGGTTCATCACTGTATACTCTATTTACATACGGGTGTTGGTCAGCTTTGCAACTGAAAACAGTGACGTGGAAGAAACAGCAAGCAATGAATCTGAACAGACATGTAGGCCACTTAGCTTTGAATAATATATTTGAACCGTTGTACAAGAAGGATGAAACAGAATTTTTGGCGTGCACCTAGATCAGCCTGAAACATACTCAAAGTTCTGCTAATATGCAGCACTTTCTATTTCATTAAATGAGAGCACCAGCCCATTTGAACAGACTTTGTTTTACTCTGGTAAAATGAAGGCAGTTATGAAACTGTGGAGATTCTTATGTTGTTCACCCACAGGGGCCAACAGAGTAGTACACGACGTTGAATTGAGAATAGAAGGCCCATTTTTAGTATGCCATTACAGTAAATGTATAATGATAGAGGCTAAATTCAAATTTCTAGTTTCATAAAACACAATGACTCTGACAAGATCATTCTGCATCTGAAAGACATGTTGCAAGAAAGTTTGTTTTTTATGTAAGCAAATGTCTTCCTTTAATTGGCCGGGAATATCTTCATATGTTTACAAACCTTTTCTCTACTAAAGCACCACCAACAGACTGCATTTTTGGGTTGATTAGGAAAAAAAGACAAATGTAATTGGCTATATTAACTTAAAATCCTTTAGAACAAATTATTTTGAAAGGTGAACAAAACCAACCATGTATCTTCAGACAGTTATGAATACGCTGATGAAATATTCATCATGTATGCATACTATAATGACCAGTATCATGCGTATGACATGTATACACGAAAAGACAGAGAGTAGTGGCATGCTTTCTGGCTGAGCTTCCTGAGCAGCACAGTCCCTGCCTGCCGGCGGTGGCAGCACCCCCTCCTCCGCTGCAGAGCTCCATGTGCCACGGGTGTGGGGTCTGCAGCAGCAGATGGCACATGGAGCACGTCTTGCCTCAGGTGCTGGGGGATCGGGTGGTGGGAAGGCGGCTGCAGCGCAGGGTTGCAAACACAGGGTTCTGCTGCAAGGTAACACAGGGAGGAATCTCACGCACGGAGTGAGAGACACGACAGAGCCGAGTTCACACAGGTCTAATGGAAATACCTTGACTGATTCTCAGTGACCTAATATTGTGGAGATTTGTTTTGTTTCTTACTTTAGTGAAATTCAATTCAAGTTGCTCACAACTCCTCATTTTCAGCATCCTTTTTTGTTTTGTTTTGATAGTTCTGTCCTAAAAACACCAAGGAGCTTCCCTTTTTTTGTTTGTTTTCCAGGTCTTTGGTGCCTTTAGGAGTACTGCTAAAACAACCTGGAAGCGCAGAAAAGTGCGCCAAACCACCTGCAATGCTTCAAGATGTCACTTGAGAACACAACCCAGCACAGAAAGCGGCAAACAGCACCCCGCTGGAAAGTTTGTTTGGTCAGCAATATGGCACAAATTCTCTAAAGCTTTCAATAAAATATGTTATAGAGCAATTTCCATCTTCAGTAAGGACATTCTTAACCTAAAGCAGCTGTAGAAAAGCTTGCAGAGTCAAAACATTAGTATGGAGACTTTACTTATGAAAAGGAGCAATGTTTTAGGCTACACAGGCTACCTCCACAACAGATGGACTACCCCGGTCAGGAGTACTGCACAGAGGCAATGCAGGCACATTCCTTTCCCTTTAAATCTCCAGTTAATGTTTTTTATGGGACAATGCCAGGACAGTGTTTTGTTTGTTTTTGTTTTTTTTTTAAAAGAGCAAACCAACAAACAAACGCTTTGGTGGTAGCTCTAAAGCTAATACATTGTAAGTTGCTAAGTTTAATAGCAACACTATACACTTCAGGAAGAAAAAAAGAATGAGGGAGCTACGGGCAGTGGGAGCAAAGTGAGAAAGTGCAAAATTGATTTCAGCAGCCACTGCAATACAGTTAACAACAAGGCTTAGCAGTACTGGTACAAAGATGGGAATATATTTTTAAATACTTCATGCACTTAGGACTTTTCAATTTTTTATATTTTAAGGAGAAAGACAGGATTTGTCAAAGTGTGGCTTTGGGATATATGCCTCTATTGAATGTGTTTTATCAGAGACAGGGAGACAGTCCCACTAACAGATCTGTTACCTAAATTTCCAAGCTTTGAGATCTAGGTGCACACACCAGCCATAACCTGCTCCACCACTGAGCACCGCTCTGCTTCCCACCAGTTTCTGCAGAAAGGAAATCCATGCACAAGGGCTAGAAGGTGTCCAGTCATCCTTGGCCAAACCCTTACTAAGGAAAATGATGGGGATTGGCTCTCTGAGGTTTGCACCGGCATACACCATTGCTCAATCTAGAGGTAAGCTTAGTGCAATGGTTTGGGACCCAAAGGTTTTACATCATTTGGAAGAGTGGAAGTAGAGAAAAAGCCCTGTGTACTGGTGGAATAGTTACAGGAAACTGAAGTGTGGAGAAGCAGCTTCGCAGCTGCAGAAACACCACGTGCTGCGCAGCATGCTGCTGGACAGCAAGTGGCACGTCGCTGAGAACTTTCTGCTGTTACTGTCTGTCTGAAATGTATTTACCAAATATGTACTTTGATTTTACACATTTCTTATTTATTCCCTTCATTTCTAAGGTGTCTATCCAGCCACTAGTTAGAAAGATCTAGAGAATGATTCAATTTATCACCCAGAGAAGCTTGCATTTTAAAAAATATCTGGGTCTAATCAAATACAGACTGAACAAATCAATGTCTCTTCTTTTGTTCTTCATCAATTTATTCTTATACAAGCACACTCACCAGTCAGTCTCTCTGGAAGCACTTGCTGTGGACTGTGCATAAGGTTTAAATTTTTGAAACACGGAAACGCAGAAGTTTAGTCAGTGCCAGAGAGTGCACGCTTTAACTCGGGCTGTTGGCTCCATCTCACAGCAGCACTTAGGCTGTCACAGAACATGTTTATACTGTGGGAATTGGGAGACTTCCAGTCCTTAAATCTAAGGTCATGCCCTGTTGTGCCCATATTCCCATACGCATATGTCAAATGTTCCTGCTCCATCCAGACACACATTATCCCCCACTTTCCTGTGCTCTGGTTTTCACAGGAAGGAACAGAGCACAAACAGAGCACAGTGCACTGATACAATCTTGATCCTTAGAAGCCAGGACATAGTCTGGACATAACTGTACTGCCCGTAACTGCTCTTCATGTTGATCAGAAGGGCTTCCCTTGGCATTTGCAGAAACTAATAAGAACAGCATAATTTCTGCAGTGCATTGGAAGATATGCCCAAAATGTCATTTTTATGACTTTGTGCATCTTTGCCGTGCCCAGTTCCTGCAACACACTTGCTCCTATTCTGTGTTTTGAGTGACTACAATAAAGAACCATGATTAAATTGTTCTGCTTCATATTTTGCCTGGATGGGCTGCATTTTGTTCTTCTCCACATGTAGAAGCTGAACATATTCGGAACTAATCAATGAATGTATTTGCATTTTATGTTTATTGCATTTCTGCCTGTGCTGCCGCACTACTGTTATTCTCATCATCTCCACTAAGTGTTGTCTTAATCTCCATGTGGCTGTAAATATATTACTCACTTTCATAGTATCTGCACTTGACCAAATACAGTCAGAAATGAAAAGAAGACCTATTAGAAAACCATTATGAGCTTATTTAATTAATTTTTAAAAGCAGTATTCCGAAGAAAATATTAACTAAAATCAGGATACTCAACATTTGAGATAATTATGTGCAATGGCTTCCATGCCTTCTGAAAGATTCAGGATTTGCTGCTCTACAGGTGTCTGTTTATTCACCAGTCTGGCATGGGTGACAGTGAACTTAGTGTTTACACGCACATATCTTTTCCTGGACCAATGCACAAGGTGAAAACGGCCTGATAAAACTGATTAGAGGCAACTTGGCATTTGATCTGTTAACTAGTTATTTTCTGTAATTGTATACTTAAAGACATGTTTTGGACGGTGACAAATCAGCTAGAAATCTAGAAAATCCAGTGAAGTTCATTAATAAGAACAACTATTCTACATTATACTCAAATTTCAATCCATCCATGCTATTAAATAGGCACATCAGTTTAAGAATGGATTTTTCATAAAGACTTAAAGACACTGATGAAAAATCATTCTCTTGCTATAAACTCTGTATCTACTACAGTAGCATCTGCAATGGCCATAATTAAAAAAAAACCCTAAACAAATATTTGTGTTTTTTTTCAGTTCACTGCAGTTCTGCAGTTGGCATCATGTTAGCATTATACATGTTTTGCAGCAATTCTTTCCATTGACGTGAAAAGCTTGAGTATAATAACCATTGTATGTTGTTGGTCCACTCCCCTAGAGGTTTTTATAAAGTCAGATTGAACAAAACATGTCTTACTGAAAAGAAATCTTTAATTTTTAACAGAAGTCTTACACACAAGCAGTACTCACATCCAATCATTGAAAGAAGGTCTTTAAAAATGCTGAAATCTATCCAGATTAGTAACAGTATTTCTACAAGTATCTTTGTTAATTAGGGCTTTAAGTAGTCATTCTACAGTCAAGAAGGGTATTTAACATGCAGTTATACAAAAATATCTATGAGATCAGATTGCAGGTAGCATATGTTTGAAAATCAAAAGCATAGGCTCCGATTCCACCTTTTACTCATGGTATGGCACTTACATGAGCTCCTAAAACAATGGGAAGTTTTGTTTTCCTGAAGCCAACCATGTCAGGTAGGCAAATTACTGTAACAGTTGTCATTGATTTTCAGTAGATTTGCTAATATTATATGACATTAATAGGATTGTTCACAACATTAAGCAGTACAACCTGAGAGACTTTGTGCAAAAATGTTTGAATTTGAATTTGAATGTTTAATGTTTCTATTTAATAAGGCACAGAAACTTAAATGCACTGCACCAAATGCACCGCATGGAGCAAGTTTCTACTACCAATGGTAAGATTACTATGCCTACAGTGAGTTCAATAGCCCAAAGACAGTGGAGAAAATTTGACTTGGATGTGGAAGAGCTCAGAATCTACTGAAATAAATTAAAAGTAATGGAGACATACTAGGTACACACTGTGCAAGAGATTAAATTAGGATATAGGGGTGCAGCATCTGTAACTTTTACATAAATCTGTGCAGAAAACCAAAATACACATAATGATTCTTGTCTTACAGAAAAGACATTCTACAATCATATCTCAGTTCTGTTTATGCCTAAGCTCAGTGAAATGACAATGGTTTACTAAAGATTTACAAAAATGTACAATCCTCTATTTATTCTGTGGAAAGTCTGAGCAGTTTTACTCTTGAGATCATTTTTACTATAGTTATACATATTGTAGATATGAAGCTGTACGAAGTCTACCTAAGGGAAAGAATGCAATTACTGTTTTTGAATGCTTGGAGCCATGATAATTTTAAATACATTTAGAATTAAATTATTAATTCTTTATTCACATATTCACTTATTTTCAACTTAATACGTTCAGTATTAGAAGTAAATGAAAGGGCTAAGCGCTTAAAGGGTGGCTACAGAGAGGACGAAGACTCTGTCTTCACAAGAAGCCACATGGTGAAGACAAGGGGCAATGAGTAAAAGTTCCACCAGGACAAGTTTCATCTTGATACAAGAAATTTTTTTTTTTACAATGAGAACATTCATGCACTGGATCAACTTCCTCAGGGACATGGTAAAGTCCCCATCACTGGAGGTTTTCATGATGCAATTGGAGAGGATGCTAGATAATCTCTTCTAAGCCCCCTTTCCCACAGAAGGTTAGACCAGATGATCTTTCGAGGACCCTTCTAGCCTGGCCTGTTCTTTAGCTCTACGATTTTATGAAAAACTGTTCTGTATTAGTAAGAAATGTGCTATGTTACTTAAAACAGTCATAAGAATTTCTCACTGTATTTATAAAACTATACACATGCTCAAATATCTCTCAGCTCAGGTTCAAATCAGGACCTTACAAATTAATTACTCCTCCAAGTGTGAATTGTAATAAACCAAAAATACATATGAGCACATAAAAGAACTCAGTTCCGGGGGAAATGATAACTCCTATGTTTCATTTCCTTGAAGAATTAAAAAAAATCCAGCATATCCTACTGAAACAAATTAATACTTAAAACATTCCAGAAACAGGATGACGGCTGGTATCTATGCAGGTGCTGTAGAGATGTTATGAGTGAAGAACTGCATGCAAGCTCTGTGTGCATACATCTTTCCAGTAGAGATCTTGTACAAATATAAAACGGCCTTAGATCATGTGGTTATTCCTCTCAGAGCCACAATCATCTGCTGTTTCTGAACTCCAGCCTTCACAAAAGACTTAAATATACTTTGGCACATTCACAATGGTTTCATACCTTCGTCTGATTTACTTTGCCTAAGTGTCTCCAAACAATTAAAAAATTATACCACCGGTATTTTAAATGTGATGCTTCTCTACCAAGTGATACATGACAAATTCTGCCACTTTCACACTGAGCAGTATCTAACTCAGAGAGTTGTCCCAGTATCTACCACTGAAACTACTCACAAAGCAAGTTACTGTGCAGGTAGAGAAGTTAAAAACAGGTCTACTTCGATGAAGGAGCTTCCTTAAATGCTGATATAAGTAGGAACAAAGGTTGGAATTCCTCAAAGACTAGTCTGAATCTAAGTCTTTAATACTTTCAGCCATGATTTTGGCAGGAAAATCACAATAGTGCTTATAAAGCTTACCTGTGACTCGGATTTGGGAAACACCATTACAATGGAATCAGAATATCTTAAGAACTAAAGAAACTGAGCTGACTGAAGACTGGAAACGGTTAGATTACTATTACTAAGCAGCTCAAAATGCAAGGCTACATACTCAGGAAGTAACATGAATTTCTGCTGTGAGGTGGAAATTCATGATGTATAACCCAAACTAGAGGAAGACACACTTTTATAGTTCTGCTACAGGAATTGTTTATTCATATAAAATGCTGTACAAATACATATTTCACAGTTTATATTCCACAGTAAAGTACCTAAATATAGTTTTTCCTCTCTGGGTGATTGTACTAAAATTCTGCTGACAGCTGTTAAGGTAGCTCAGTTTAAACCAACTAAATTTTGCCACTAAGCCACTAGCGTGACAAAAGGCAAATGGAATCTCATGATGGTATCAGGTAAGACAGAATCAGCTGAACTGGAGAATAAAAATTACTGTTTCAGACACAATAAGCACACATATGGAGTATTATACAGAGTTCTGGCAACCCATGTTCAAAAAATGTGAACACCTGGAATAGATACTGAGAAAACTAAAACCGTGTAAATTGCTTTCTCTCAGAAAGACTATAAATGCTCTCTGTAAATGCAGAGAGAGAAAGGATTGAACACCAGAAAGGAAAAACTTCTTTAAATTAAAAACCATGCAAAAGCAACAGAGCAGAAGGCTGTGATGGGATATGAATCCAGTTAGGCTGGAGTTAGAGGAAAGTTTTCACCCTTACGGGGAACAATGCAATCTCCCAGGACTCCAACGGCATTTTATTGGTGTGGTAGCCTATAAAGGCAGATAATAGATGATTTAGAAGATTTTTCCAGTTCTATTTTCTAACCTGTCCTGTACACCTACCATGAAAATAGAAACTTCCAAATGAGGTGAAATTATCTGTGCAAAAGTAGCACTGCACATGCTGTTACTCTTCACTGTGTGGCTGAATCTATCCCCCTGTACTGGGTGGGTCGCACGTGGTGCAGGTACACCTACACTTTTCTGATGACAAAACAAGAGTCCCTAAAAGTCGGATTTTAGGCCCTTACCACAGAATGTTCCAGTCTACCCCAAAATCAGTTGAACAGAACAAAAGTGAAACAAAACAAAACCAAAAAACCTCAGAAGTATGGAAATGCAAAGTTAGCATTGTTACTACTGAGGATTAACAATATTCTGTGCTAAAAATATATCCGTATCACAAGATAACATAGAATGCAAATCTTGCTGGTGAAAATTACATTTGAAAACCAGAGACTGAAAAATGTAGGCCCACTGCTGTTTAATATCTTCTGCAGATTTTTGTACTAATAACTAAATTAATTACTGCTTGAGTCCATCTGTGGGAATCAAATACCACAGATAAAATTATTTTTTCCTACATACTTAAAGACAAATTCTGTAGATGTGCATTGGTAAAATTTAGTTGGTTTAAACTGAGCTACCTTAACAGCTGTCAGCAGAATTTTAGTACAATCACCCAGAGAGGAAAAACTATATTTAGGTACTTTACTGTGGAATATAAACTGTGAAATATGTATTTGTACAGGATTTTATATGAGTAAACAATGAAAGACAAATAAACTGTGACATGCTCAGTACCTAACTGTACATTTTCCTCTCAAGTGTGGAAATTTAGGGTACTGATTTCACTAGGAAGTACATCTTAGACAAAAGGAAGATTCCAGTTAACATCGCAGAATCACAGAATGCTGAAAAGGTTTGAAGAGACCTCTGGAAGTCATCTTGTCCAACCCCCCTGCTGAAGGAGGGCTACCCACAGCCAGTTGCCCAGGACCAAACCCAGATGGATTTAGAATACCTCCAAGGATGGAGACACCTCTCTGGGCAACTTGTACCAGTGCTTGGTCACCCTCACAGTGAAAAAATGTTTCCTGATGTTCAGAGGGCATCTCCTGTGTGTCAGTTCGTGCCCATTGCCTCTGGTCCTGTCACTGGGCACCACTGAAAGGAGCCTGGTTCCGTCCTCTTTGGACTCTCCCTTCAGGTATTTACACACATTGATAAGATCCCCCTGAGCCTTCTCTTCTCCAGGTGGAACAGCCCCAGCTCTCTCAGCCTTTCCTCACAGGAGAGATGCTCCAGTCCCTTCATCATCCTTGTGGCCCTTCGCTGGACTCTCTCCAGTATGTCCATGTCTCTCTTGTACTAAGGAACCCAGAGCTGGACACAGTGCTCCAGGTGTGGCCTCACCAGCACTGAGTAGAGGGAAAGGACCATCTCCCTCGACTGCTGGCAATGTGTTGTCCAGTGCAACCCAGGATACCATTAGCCTTCTTTGCAGCAGGGACACATTGCTGGCTCATGTTGCTATTTAATATTCCAAGGCATCCATAAACTTGATGAAATGGGGACTAAATATCAGTTTCTTGTGAGGGTTCCACACGTGATATCACAATCAATTCCTTTATTTTACTGGTATTTTTAGTATACTGTTCATAAATTCAGAGTATTTGCCAGTTATGACAGCAAACATTTCTATTTGTTTAGAATAACAAATCTAGTAGTAATCCTAATGCTAATAAAAAGACTAGAACAAACCAACAGAATTGCTCAAATTCAGTACGAAACACAGATATGGTAATAAGGTTAAAGTAATACTAACCTTTTGACGTCAAATAATACATGCTGCTATGTTCTACAATGAAAAATAGCGCACCACATAAAAAGAAAGAAACACGAGGAAGCAAAGTGAGTTGCTAACTATCTAAAAATGAGGGATTTTCAAGGAAGTGAAATTACGTGATGTCCTGAACATGAACTGAGATTTCCCTACAGTGACAGTTACTTTTGTGATCTTCATTCTCACAGAGCCTCTGTGCTCTCAGTGTTACATGAAACATGAACATCTTAAAGAAATGCTCTGTTTTGACTACCTTGTTTGATCAAGTCCATTCACCATCAGTGAGTTCTTTTCATGAAAGCTGCATAGGATCAACCATTTGATCATAGAAGGGCAACAAAGCTGGTGAAGGATCTAGAGAACAAGTCCTATGAAGAGCAGCTGAGGAAACTGTTGTTGCTTAGTCTGGAGAGAAGGATGCTCAGGGGAGACGTTATCACTCTCTACAACTACCTGAAAGGAGGTTGTAGCGAGGTGGGTGTCAGTCTCTTTTCCCAATTAACAAGTGATAGGACAAGAAGAAATGGCCTCAAGTTGCACCATGGGAGGTTTAGATTAGATATTAGGAAAAATTTCTTCACCAAAAGGGTTCTCAAACATTGGAACAGGCTGCCCAGGGAAGTGGTTGAGTCACCATCCCTGGAGGTCTTTAAAAGACGAGTAAATGTGGTGCTTAGGGACATGGTCTAGTGGTGGTTCTGGCAGTCTTACGTTGATGGTTGGACTCAATGACCTTAAAGGTCCCTTCCAACCTAAATGGTTCTATGATTTTGAACTTTGACCACTGTCATGCTCACTGACAATGAGTCTCATGTTAAACATCCAAATATCCTAGTGAAAACATCTAATTGCCTAAACATCCAAGGAGCCCCCAGAGTGATAAGAATCATAGCCTGGTCTGTGCTTTCAATTTGGCCAGCCAAATGTAAAATAGGCTACTGAAACTTCAAGACAAACTGGTGATATACAAAGTACAATTCTATTAGGATTTTTTTCAGTGAAAACTTGATTCCTATAGACAATGGTAAGTAAAGGCTGTCAAAGCCTGGAAGGCTGTATAATTGCTCAACTATGGAAAGACAAAAGGAGCTAGTAAAGAAACTATCTGATAAAGAGCTATAAACAGTGAAGAAATATAAACAAGCTTATAAGTTACCGCAAGCATGCTTTAACAAGCCAACGGAAATAAAATTACTTTTTGTCTATCCATCTACAAGCTATTTGTGATGCACAGACTCTCAATTCTAGATTGGCCGCTTCTTCACTTTTTTCTCAATGCATGAATGAATACATAGGAACTTCAGAGTTATACATTTGGCAGGAAGAAGAGCTCTGGCTATCCCTGCAAAAAATCTATCCTAATTTGTCCAAATTGCAAGCCTTTTCAAATTCTCACATACCCTTGAATTTTAGCACTTAGAGTCTCCAGCAACTCACCTCTATAACCTTGATGAAGCACTAAGCAGACCACGCTTACGCTGTTCCCACAAAGAGTGGCTGAACATGCTTCAGCTTGAGGAATACAGGGCAAAAATCAGTCTTTACTGCCCATAATTGCTTCAGCTCCAAGTAATCCCAGCAAGAAACTCTTCTGCATGCTCACCACCTATTCCCACTTTCCCTCCCATCCCCATGATGGCAGCTAGATTTAGCTCTCTGTTTCAGACGCAGAAGGGACAAAAGCTGGGTTAAAGGGAGTTATCTGAGGAGGAAAGAAGAAAAGTGTGAACTATCTAGAGAGCATATACCCAGAAGGTGAGAAAAACCTCTGACTGGCAGCTGGAAAAGCGAAAGAAACAGGCAGAATCTGCTCATGCTATGGAACATATGTCCTGGAACGGACAATATTATCATCATTGCTAAGACACCTCACAGAAGTTACATGTGCCAGATGTAATTGTGTCTATACAAACTTTATTTTCTCCCCTTCTACACATGTGATAAGATCAGTCTTTAATTACACAACCACATAGCTTTTATCCAAATGTTCCCTGCCATTTTTGGTGCATAAATGGAAAATGTTCAGTCAATAAATTGGGGTTTTTTCTATTGTTTACAATTTTGCACTCCCCATCAGACCTAATGATCAAGCATGTGACTTTGCAATTCTTTTACTATTTCTATAACATTGCTTGTCTGTGATATGAAAATCCTGTGAAAATTAGCATGAGGGGTTTTTATAAATTAAGTATATTTTTAAAAACACACCAAACATACTTAAAAGCCCAACTCTTTTGAAGAGAAAATTGTAAAAGCAAACTGGTTACTAATGTTCATGAAAACAATTTAATCAGCTGAAAACAAATCTTAGGAATGGTGGACCTGATCCTCCATCAACAAAAGAGTCTGTCCTCTGAATATCATTCCACTCCAAAATCCTAGGATGCAAGCTGATAATCAAGAACTATGTACCTTCATCCACAAGTTTCATTCATTCGTATACTATACCAGTTTATTCAATAGAACTGCACTGAGCTAAACAGAATGACTCTGGCATAAAACCGGACGCTGTTCAAATTAAAATGTACCTGTTGAGGCACTGATTAGCATTTTTGAAGGTGATTTGGCATGCTACTGTAAAACACCACAGTAAGCAATTTGAAATAAAAAATAGATCAAACCGGTATTGTCACTCCTGTGTTTGCCTTAAACAGTCCTTTCTGCAGTAGCAAATCACAGGCAGCACTGTGCAGAATATTTGTAGCAACTACGTCATTTGAAAGGACAAGAAGCAAAACTCAACCCTCGTGTTAGAATGATGAAGTCCCTGGTCTTGTTGTAGGGCAGCAGCAGTAGCGCCCCTGCCCTGGGAGAGGGACAGCAGCCTCCCTCCCACCTCTGCCCTCGCCAGCTCAGCAGAAATGGAGCTTAACGAGTTCAGCAGGAGAGTTGGCACAGCAAAAGCGTCGGGCTTCTGGGTAATGCTTCCAGGAAGGGAAAGGCAGCGGTGGCCTGCAAGCAAATAATCCTCCTCATCCCTAATAGAGCCAGGGGCAAGCGAGGCTTAACCTCAAGCATTTATGATACATGGGGACTGCCCTTTAGACAGGAGTGAGATGCTAGTTTTGCATTGTGACAATTATTTTTAAAAGGCCTACTAGGCTACTGTCGCTCTTATATCTGTTGCCTTTTTTGTTTTTTTTAGCAATAAATGATTTTCTTAATAATTTACTTAGACATAACCACGATCTTAATCATTCATGCCCTAATCCTGCACCATGCAAACTAATGAGAATTTTGCCAGTGAATGAAACATGCATTTGTCATTGAGATTATACCTCAGATTGGCAACCATTTCTCATGTGAAATACAAAGGTACATGTCTTTCATATTAGTGTCTTAGGGCATATACATTTGTAAAGAGAAAATATTTCCCTGTCACACAAAAAGTTTTGCTATTACTGAGCCCTGCTGAATAAACTCCTGCACTTACCACCTCCCACCATCAAGTTTTCTTAGAAATAATATTTTTGCAAGAAGCCTGTAAATTGGAAGATATACTGGGTTCATCAAGTCTACAACTGCTCACAGAAAGAATTTCTTTCTGTTCTTCTGTGGAAACGCTGTTCTAATTAAACTGACTGCATCTTGATGTTGACAGATGTGTTCTTCTAAGCATAAGCAGAAAAAGATATTTCCTCATAGGGCGTTTCACATGTACTGGATATCCAAAAATGTATTAAAATGGTATGAAAAAGAAGAGGTGATAAGCATATTCAGAGCAGGTTGTTCAATAAACAAAACAGAACAAAAAACCAACAACCATCACAACGAAAACAAACATCCCACAAAATGCATAAAGACAATGACATCTCAGATTTTCCCAGGAACCATGCTGTGACTAAGCACTGTTCACATTTAAAATATTTCTTGTCAAATCCAGCAGTTCTTACTTACATATTTAATCAGAAAATTTCTTCAAGGTTTCATCACAGCTTTTCTATAAGTGAATGACTGAAGGCTATCTACAGGGGCATCTGAAACATAACGAAGGAAGACCCAAGTCCACTGAAGCAACAGGATGTCTTGCTAATGATAGTAATAGTGCCAGAAATTAATCTGGAGTTTTTACTAAAAATTCTAAAACTAAGGCACTAGCACACAGATAACAACATGCAACCTGAATACTTTACTCCAAACGGGGGACCTTATCCATATGGAATCCATGTCTTGCATGACTTGCCCTCTAAGGAGAAGCTAAGGGATGGGGTCTGGTTCAGCCTGAGGCAGACAGGTCTTCAGGGGGACCTAGCTGCAGCCTCCCAACACCTATGGGGAAGCCAGAAGATGGAGCTGGGTTCCTCAGTGGCATGGCAGGAGGATGAGAGACAATGGGCAGAAGCTGAAAGAAGAGATCATGTTTCAAGAAAGGAAGCACTTTCTTGCTCAGAGGACTGTCAGGCAGTGGATCAGGTCACCCAAAAAGGCTGTGCAGTCTCTGTCCATGGAGCTAAAGCCCTGAACAACCTGGTCTGAGCTCACAGCTGACGCATATGTAAGCTGGAAGTTGGACTACAGACCTCCTTCCAGCCTGAATTTTCCTATCATCCTATGGCCCATATCCTTCTGACAAAGAGATAATGAAAATCACACTTTCCAAATAACTAATAAGAACAAAACCCAGTGAAGTTCATTCAGTAGACCAGACAGCTGTGTGGTAACTGGAAAAACACATATAGACATGTTGCTTTCAGGAGGCTTGTTCATCCCATACTGGCATACGTGTGCACAACAGAAAGCAGTTATGAGATTGTTCATTTGTCCATACAGAAAAGGAGAATACTCACAACTACATAGATTTAGAAACCTTTTATTGAAAGTGGTATTTTATTGAATCTCGGAAGTTTGAAACGTCTCAAGCCAATTTAATTTTCACCTAACATAAGGTTCCAAAATAATCCTAATGAATACTCCCCACTGCCAGGAACACCAGTGCTTGATCTCCAGCCCTGGATAAACCTGACAGGTACATTTCAGAGCCCTTGACATTTCACTGCTAGTAGCTAAGGAGGTAACGAGAACATCAGTCTTAAGGAGGACCTGTAAGGTGCATGCATTTTGATTTCCCACAAATTGCCAGAAAAAAAATCTTTGTCTTGGTCTAATTCATAATCAAGCAGAAAAATACAATAAGAATACATTTTCAAGAACAAAAAAACCCAAACATTTCCTTCAGCTCATTCACACCTTACACCACATAATGAGCTTCAGAAGAAGCTCTGTAAGCTAAATATGCACGTGTATGTGCATTTTATAAGGCACTCTATGGAACTATCTGCAGCTAAGTGAGATAAACAATAAAGCCTACAACACCATAAATGTAACATATAATTGAAATGTTTCCTATTTTGTTGAACAGTTACATTGACCATTATACTGCTCTGGTTGTATTTATTCCAGCCTTTGGTCTGCCCTGATGCAACTCCTCTGCAGAATGGGAAGGCAGAGTAGCATGGAATTTACTGTACGTTTCTTTACAGAAAGAAAACTCCTAACAAACATTCCAGACCCTAAATTAATTTTAGTTTGCTGGAGCAGAATGAAAGTAGGTTCCCTTAAACCAAGGATCTGATCCAAAGATGAAGCCAAATCAATGCTGGCGTAGTTTGTGTTTGCTAATTTGTCAAACACCTTTATAATACTCTGGCTGTGCAAGTACATGCTGATTGCTATCATAGCAATGACTAGACAGCTAATTACAGGTTCAGAAGACGTTAGCAATCAGTATAATAACACCCATACATGTTCCAATGGGCACAACATACTGTTTGTATTCATAATCACAAAGACCGTAACCCCATGAACTGAGAGAGAATGTGGAAGGTAGAATATCCACGTGCTGCAGGATTTCCATGTATCTGTGGGACCAGAAAAGAGTGGAGTGCATGAATGTTCATTGTGGAGGTAAAATTTATTCACAAATTTCCTATGGGCCCTCTAAGTGTGAGCTGAATTACAAACTCCAACATTAAGTTCCTACTATCCCAAGCTTGGCTTCATTAGGAAAGGGCAAGGATCAGAGAAGTCACAGGACACCACCCAGTTGACTTCTCTTCTGGGTGATCGAGACCCCAGGAGTCTGGGACACATATGTTCAACTTAGTAACAAACATTACTGACGACTCCAAGTTTTGTGTCCTCTTTACAAGCTTTACTTTGTGCTCAGTAGAGTCAACAGAAAGTCTTTATTACTGTGTAATAGCATACTTCATCGCACTCTGTTAACATGAAAAATATTATGACTGAATCACAAAAAATGCAATGCTTTGTGAGACGCATGTATCTTCTAAGAAATAGCCAGAAATGTTCAATAACGTCAAAATAAAAATGCGGACAGATCCACTGATATTAACTTCTATGTGTACTCTATAACAAACTTCATCACTTACATTGTTTACTTTTAAATGAGAGGATTAAATAGTAGCCTACGGTGAGCAGCATAACATCTTCCCTAAAATTTGTACATATTAGAGAAACATAGGATAAAAACACCTGAGTAAAACTTTGTTAAACCAATTCTTGAGAAAGCACTATCTTGTTTTATTGGGTTTTTTTCACTGAATCTAGGATATGTTTCTGCCTTTTGTTTTGTTTTTAGTTATTGTAGTACAAAAAAAAATTTTAAAAAGTTGTAAGTCTAACCTATATATTGTGCTTGTTTTGTACCACTATTGTTCCATTCATTATATTTAGCATGTATCTCTTCCTTTTCTGTGTCACTGTTTCATGACATACCTGAGGCCACCTTCTAGAAAGCTTAGAAGTTCTTGGCCTGATTGTGATTTCACAGAGCCATTCCACTGACATTAGGGTTGCACAGGACTAAATTAAAGCATGATGAAAACCACAGTGAGCTGAGACTACATAGACTGGAGTCTACGTTCAGTTGTAAAGTCAGGCTAAATGAAAGGAAAAACAGGCCACACATTTAAACTTTACGGTTTTTAATCAGTCTTTGCCCTTTTGATACTCCTTAGGATGCGTCTATTGTATTCCCAAAATAGCAAAACAAAATTATCATGAGAACCCACACAGACACGAAGTATCTGAATGCCATAATCAGTAAATAAAATCCCTGAGGCCCTTCAGGACTCATAAGAGCACTTGTCAGTTTTGTCTAAAGATAACAGAATACTGAAAGGCAAAACATGAGGACTGTGCTGTAGATCAGAATATCACGATCATGATGATGAACTCAGTGAAAGGTAACTGCAGTTCACCAAAAATTACCACCCCCAAACATTTGCTTATTTTTAGTTTTAAATTAACTTTTAAAAACACACTAAGATCTGGGTTATTAGGCAAAGTATCTAGCAGTTAAGATACATTACAGTAAAGCTGCCTCTCCAGTCTGAAGTATGGACCCTGTAAGAAGTCAGCAAGTGTGGCTTCCGAAGAGTCACGTCCCTTCTGTTCCCCCAGCAGTAGCCACTACCCTGACTCCACAGGAGAAGCAGCAGCTCCAGCCTGGGCTTTCAGGGCTCTGGCACAGCCAAAGTCGGCAGCACAGCGGTGACCTTGTTCCCATCCAGCAACGTGCTGCCTTTACTTTACGTGCGCCAAGTGCACTCCTGTTAAATGTGTGGCTTCTCAAGAGGTGTTAAAGAAGCGCACTGCTGGTGCAGAAGGATGCAGTGGTGACAGAAAGGATAGTACAAGAGCTGAATTTTGTTTCCTGTTTAGAAATATAGCTGCCTGGCCATATGCTGTAACTGAGATGCAACTGTGGTGCTGGCTCATGAACACAAGCGAACCTGATTTACAACACCGATAGGTATTTCCTACCAGCCTGCAGCAACTGATAAAACTCCTACTAAACATGACCTTGCAAGACAGGAATGACATTTGCCTCTTACTCTCCTTATGACAAGCATGGGACAAATAGCTGGCATTTCTCTGTTAACATTTAATCAAACAAAAGAAAACAGAATTTGTTCAGCTCCTCTGCAGTTTGTGGTAAGAATGGGTACCTGGCCTATCCATCATCTCTATTGAAGATAACAATGGGTTTGTTTCAGAAAAAAAGTGAGGTCTGTGCTGCCCTAAGAAGTCAGCTTTGTGCATGTCCACTGGAGAGGAAGAAGAGGCTTCAGACCATTTTGAACTAATAAATATATATCTAAATACAAACACGATGTCAGAAAAAGAAAATTTTTGCTTATGGTAATTTATATTATGTGGTATTACCAGCAGTTCATTTAATGGGTTTTCCTAATTTCAGTGTAAAGTTTTGATTTCTTCTATTATTTTTGCCAAGACAAACAAGACATTATGATAATATTTAGGTATTAGTGACAAGTATGAAACCATACCCCAGAAAAAAAATCCCATTAACAAAGAAACACATTATGGGGTGAATTTCTCCCACCTCCACACTTTTGGGAGCACCCAGCCCTTTGCTACTTGTTTTTTTTTAGTACCAGTATGGTGTCTAGCTGGTGAAACGGACCCTTCACTCGTGAAGGGAAGCCATGCTCCAGATGAAGCACACAGCTCTGGTAATTAATTTTGAGGGACCTCTAGTAAATCCTCCTAGAAGCAATGAATCTGTAGCAGCACCCAGAGCAGGGGGGCCAGGGAGCACAGCATGGAGAGAGCAGCCAACAGTGGATGGCGCAGGCGGCTGGGCTTGGCGCCGGAGCTGGCAAAGGGGCCGGGCGTCGAGGAGAGGTGGGACCTGGCCCCGAGAGGGATCAAACACTGTCAGTCTCCTCAAGGGAGGTCTGGCTGTGAAATAACTGCAAGACCTGAATTCCTTCCTGCCAGTTCAGTGCTGTGTTTCACACCCTGCTTATACAAACTCTTCCTGTATCAATTTGGTTACGATTTTCTCACGATGACACTGTTTGCATTCAAAGACTGCACCTCTTAGTTTTGAATTATTCCTCTAGTCTGGGAAAGCAATATTTCTTATCTGTGACACAGTAGGAAAGTTAAACCCTGCCTGGTCAACAAACAAGCCCAAACGTGTCTGCCACGGCATACAGAGCTCAAATACTTCACTCGGCTGCTTAATGGGACGTAACATTCACTGCATTACAACAAATTGTTTAACGTGTTTTCAGCTCACTTTGCTTTTATATCCTTGGCATAGATGTTTGACTACTGGTATTATTTCATACCAGGAAATGAGAAAAACAGAGACGGAAATGATTACGTGCTACAACCTAATATCTTGATCTGTTCCTCAAAAACTGATAGCTGCATACCACAGTATTTTCTAATTGTTTTGGCAAAGGAGTTATACTTCCTGAAAGGTACTGAAGATTTAAAGTCCTTGATCCAAGTCCAAGAGGCATTTATTAACTTCAGCGGGTACAAGCTTGTGTCCTGATCTGGAGAGAACTTAATAGTGAAATGCTGTGAAAAATTCAGTTTCCCATTGCTACTCTAGACTAGTCCAAACTTACTGATAAACTTTTTACACTGACAAGAAGAGTACTAAAGAGTGATTCTGATGGCAAACATCTGCAGATGTCCTGCAGACCACCTTTCATTAGGGTAAAGAGAAAGGAGTAGGCCCTTCAGACTCTCAGCAGATGAAGGACAACTCTATCACCTTCACAGTGCAAAATAAAACTACTGCACCAGTACTATTGTAGGTAACTGCTATTAAAGTATTAACACAATTAGTACAAAAATAATTAATGTAATTATTCAAGAGGTTTGACTAAAAGCATCACCTGAATGACCCATTGCAGAAAACGTAGCTTATTCCCAAAGTCCATGGTTATCAGACCTGTCCCATTTACTCATCGTGAGGTTAGATGAATATAACCCTGAGCAGCAGCCCTGAGCCAAAAGTGTGATGGAACTGCTGTATCCGAGACTTGGCTCAAAGGACAGCTTCCACAGAAAGGCTCACATTTGAGTTGCAAACTGAATGAGAGAAGTTTCTTAAATTCTCTCCTGCAGGGTCCACACCAGAGCCAGTTACATTCTCAGGATTAACTGAGAGATCAATGTATGATATAAGGACCAACTCCTGAAAATGGTGATTTTTTTTTTTTTATTTTTTTTTTTAAATGATACTGAGATCTTTATCTTCTGGAGCCATATGGAGGCACATGATTTTTAAGCCTTCCTTTTCAGCCATGAAGACTAGAAAATGATTTAGTGTTTTACTAATAACTGAATCCAAGAAGCATCAAGTATTATGAGAGCTGGCCACTCTGTAATCAAAAGCTGAAAATGGTCTTTTAAGTACATGTTGATGGCAGAGAACTTCAGATATTCCAGAGCCAAAAAAAATATGACACAAATATGAAGACGCTAAACTGAACATCCCCCAAAGTGTATCTAGTCCTTGCTCCAACTATAATTCTTTCACTATAATTTGCCTTTCAGTGCTTTGAAACTGAAAAAAAAGACATTAAAATAAAACCATTATAGCTCAAAACCAAAAACACTGAGCTCTAACACAATGTAATTTCTAACACCTGCACAGTTCAGGTTTCTTCACTGGTTAAATAAAAGTTTACAGCACTCACTGTCTGCCTAAAATACACACTGCCAACGTCTTCTTGTGAATTTCCCATACATTTCAAGCTGAATAGTAACAAAATAAAAGCAAATTGTGAAAAACATCTGAAACTGTAAGGAAAAAAAAGACTACACCTCAGTCCACTCAAGTTTCTGTTTTGCTTCTCAGTGCCTGTATATACCATCTTGCCTTCTTGTTGAATACTTCACATATCCATCTTCCCCCTGCTCCTGAAAACTTAATTTGGGCAAATTAGGGTGCATAAATTACAGTATGGGAAGATCTTTAAAATGGTAATATGAGCTAAGAGCAGAGCACTGATTCCTCCAAGTAGTATTTACATTACTTTAACTGAAATCAGTGAAAATAAATGTTGTGCTACTGTACTCCTTATCCTTAAGTTATTTTGATATAACTGAACTACTTGGGAGGTTCTGAAGACATAAAGTGAATTATTCATAAAAAATCTTCTTCATGCAACTGCTCTCAAGACTTTTCTCATTGTCACCCATCTGTCTTCCCAGATAAGGTACACCAGAGAGTAAGAGTAAGCCTTCTGCACAATACAATGTTCTTCAAGACCTGACTCCTCTTGAACTCTATCATTTGTCTTTGTATTCCTGCTATGTCCTTACAGATTGCATTACTCATGCAATGGGAAACATTTAAGGTCCATAATCTGGTTTCATGTAAATCTAATTCTGGTTTTAAACAAGTGATCTCCCTTTGATTTAGGAAATGTAAGCAATCAAGCCACAGAAAAAATGACCAAATTCAGGATTTTTTGATATATCCATATCTAAGAAAAAGAGGCATCTGCCAAAAATACATACCATAGATTTAGGTTTTCTAAACCTAGAGAATTAAGTTTAAGTGCAAGTCTGTTTTGAATACTTCACGTTAAAAATAAAAAAAAAATGGGAACTTTGTGGATTTAGACACTTGTATGAAGTGTGCATGCCAACTTTTACTTGGACAAGTTTAATAAAGATGATGAGGCCATGTGACTCATGCTTCAGGGAATATAGACCGTTTCAGAATCATTAAGTTAGGTTTTCTGTACCAGCAGATCTGCAAGGAAGTGCTCTGCATGGAACGCAAAATCAGAAGTTGTCAATCAGATAACATCACATTATTCTTCCCTATCCCCAGATGTGGCACTATAGGGATAGGGATACGGATAGGGGCAGGGTAGGGACAAGGGGAGGGGAGCAGTGTGGCTGAGGAGTTCAGGGAGGAAGTGTTTTATTCTGTAGCACTTCTCCTGAGTGATTTGCTGAGACCCTCCCAGAGCGCAGGCCTGGCCAGGCATCATTACTGACTGATCCAAGCCACAAAATAATCCTGTATGCAAAATCCCCAGTCATTTCTAGGACACCAACGTACTGTATTATGCTCTTTAGTGGCCTTAATACAGTATGTTTAGCTTAGTAGGGTGCCAATAGAAAACTCCCATTTCTAATTCTAATCAAGCATATTTATACTTTTAGCATGCCTATTAGCATTATGCCCTAGCAATACAAACATTTGGTAGGTGCCATATGGACACAGGCAAAACACACAGTGCCTGCTCAAAGGCTCTGCCTCGATCTTTAACACATGAGTGGTCCCTCTGATATCATTAGCTGCATGTGCATAATGATACAGGGCAGCTCCTCAGCGCTCTGCTCAAGTGAAATGGAGCACCGCCGACTTACCCTGACTGAGGTTATTTCCATCCTTAGATAAGTCTTTGCATCAGGTAAAACATAATGCAATCAAACATTGGAAAACCGGGCAGAAAATAAGGAGGGTAGAAGGCAAATACAGAAATGGATTTACACTTGTTTACCAGGAATTACAAAAATAAGAGTTTATTTTTTTTGAAAATTTCTGTTTTAAATAACACTAAAGCCTAGATAATAAAAATATACCATAGTAGTTAAAACAACCCACAACTATTTTTGTTTATATCATTACAAATACTGCCTCTGAAGTAAACTTTAACAAGAGGTTTTGCTAACCCTTGAAAACATTCAGAATTCTTCCTAGATGGAACAGACTTGGGCGAGGGAAAAGTTACTCTGTTTGGTTTTATGTAATTTTTAAAAATCTAATTCAAAATTTCTGGATATCTCTCATCTCCCTGGACCCAAAAATAGTAGATCTTCACAACTTTAAAATGTGTTAAAAAAAAAAAAATAATTCTGAACAGCTGAACTGGGAAACATGAACAACTGAATGCGAAAAATGATCCATCTTGTGCTAAGGCTCAGCCAAGTTGGATGACATCCACAGATTCTGGGTGTGTACTCTGTACTCTTACAAAAACCAGCAAAAGAATAAACAAACAGATAGGCAATTGCAGTGGCAAATAAAAGTACTTGAGCTTTCACGCAGAAATAGGGAATGCAAAATGGTGGGGTTTAGTAGTTCCCAGTGTAAAAGCAAGCAGAGTCCTAACGTGCTGTCACATCCCATCAAGGTCAAAACCAGTGTGCCTTCCTGATGAATCAACATAATACCGCACGAAGACAATCTCAGAGGAAGAGGATATTAAAACTTCAGTATTTTAATGCTAGGGTGGAATGCACAATGGGACATTTTGCAGGTACCTTCATTTTTTACTATTAGAGAAGCACAGGAATCTCAGTGATGTCAAATAGGCTGAAGGTGTTCTAAATTTCTGAAAATGAGGCCACTCGTATTTAGGTACAGAAATATGGATATAGCTCTAGGGATCCAAGTTAAAAATGTAGCCTTTAAAAAATAAACAGTGAGGTGTATTACAAATCAAAAGTATTGCAGCTACGCTAAGTAACCTTGAAATTATCCCCCATTTAAAAAAACTGATTAACAGAGCTGCATGTGTCTGTACAAAACAAACCGTTTGATTAGAGTTCCTCTTCATCCCCCACAGCAAATAACATTTTAGACAAGAATAATAAAATATGACAGTCTCTGACAGTGCTCCTGGGTAATACCCTTCAGCTTACATGCACATGTTCATGTATGAATACATGAATGAACAACATAAATATACGTGTGCATGCACACATATTAATTTGGGAAAGATATAACTATTTTAGTGACCATTTCAGTGTGAACAATACTTCATAGACAGAATTCCAGTACTGAAAAGAAAAAAAACAAAACAAAACAAAACAAAAGCCACCCTAAATCTCCATTTGAAAATGCACTTTCTGCACAAAGAATAAATAGGGAAACAGATGAATGCATAATGGTTCTTCTTCAGCCTTTGTCAGGCTCTTCCTCAGCAGTCAGGTTCTAACAACAAAAGAGAACTGAAAGCCGGGATAAGCCTTATAAGCCAATGCCTGGGCTGTGAGCCGGAATAGAGGGTTTCCCCAACATCATCTGAGTCATCCACCAGCTGTTCCTAGATGTTCAGTTTGCCACTTGGCTGAAATGTTACTCCATTTCCTTGTTGCTTGCTCCTGCCAACCTAGATCTGGTCCCTGCGACCACTTACCCCACCTGAATCTCTCCAGCTTGACCTGCATTTTCTTTAGGGCCCTGCACTGTTGTACCTACTCCCTTCTGATTCCCAGTGTGGCTTCTGAGTCTCAGAAATTGGCCAGCATCTCCTCAGCGGCAGGCTATCTCTGCATGTCCTTAATTCCTGACCACAATTCTGGGGTCCCACTTTTGAATCCTTCCCATTGGAACCAAATGCATACATCTTAATTGTATTTCTCAGCTATCTACTTTGTCACTGCTTTTTCATAGAGTAGCAATTTCTCCACCAATCCCGTCAGAAGGCCTCTGTGAGACAGAGTTTCAGTTATGACTATCATTATTGTGATACAATTCTATTTGTATATAGCTTGCTTGGTGGGGCTTCTGTCACTGAACCTACATGTTATAAACATCTTTCATCTATAACTTAATGTAGACATAGATAAACTAAGATTTTCATCTGAAACATCCTCTTTTGTCTTGATGCAAATAATTCTTTGTGTTCTCTTCTTGACTAATACAAATACTTCTTTGCACTAGTTTCTGGATGCTGAGGTAGAAAAACGTGCCTCCAACAGTCCTGAAGAAGCATACGGGAAAAATACAAACTTAAATATTGCTTTGTATGAAGGAATCTTTCCCTTCAAAACCTGCTGACAACAATTTCAAATTTGTAAATGATAATTTACAAATGAAAGCTTGATTTGATAATTCTAATTAAAGATTTGGATTAATTAATAACAGTTTGCTTCCTAGAGGAAATAACCCAGTTTTCAAATTCCCCTGAACAAATCACACAGTTTTGATAGTATTATAAAGAAAATCTGGAGAAACATAAATGACTCAGTAATGAGTCCAAAAAATCAGAATATTAAAAAGTGTTACCAAGGACCAGTGCTGTACAAGTAGCAATGCATAGATTTGGCACCATAAATTACTGACGTTACCTTCTCCAGATATTTTGTATTAAACAGTTTATTGATATTTACAAATTTTTTGAATGTAAATATGCAGAAACACTACCATTCATAGCAAATTCACAGTAAAGAATACTGGTCATCATAGTAAGAGTCTAACTGTTTATTATGGTGTTACTACTTAAAAAAAACAACCTTTTTAGATATTATGTAGGATCAGACTTCATAGATTCTGAGCTTAAATAACTGTTAAGTAATTAGCTGTGACTTGGTCTGGGTGGTAGGACTCTCCTGTAGGATGCCCCACCTCCAGCTCTTTGCAACAGCTGCCAAACCACCCACCCAGCCTGTCCTCCAGAAACCTTTTAGAGATCTCCGAGGTGCCCTAAAAGAGCAGCTCCTAAACTCTCACATGGGTCAGGAATAGTAGTTGTGAAAGATTTGTAGGACAGCTTCAAAAGTTTTCCCTAGGAGAGGCCCCTACCAGAAGGAGATCCATACACATGGACATGCGGCCAAGAGTGCCAGTGAAAGTGTTGTCAGATCCCAGGCATTATTTTCTAATAATGTACACCTTTTTTTTAAAAAAAAAAAAAAAAAAAAAAAAAAAAAAAAAAAAGAAACTGTGATATTTATATTTTCACTTTTCTGGATAAACAGTGTCCTGGATTTTGCCGGATAAACAGTGTGCATCGGTCTTCTCACCAGCTGGATGATGAACACATGCACTCTGCAGATAAAGGTAATGGAAGCATCCTGCAGACTAAGACAGTCTTTCTATTTCTGGGCAGATCAATAGCAGACCATGGCAGGCTGATTTGGCAGGGCCATGCAGGTCAAGCGGTCACCCTTATAAATAACTGCTGATTGAGCAGAGCGCTTCAAACAGCCTGAGGAACTATGGCAATGACACTACGGCAATAAAATAACCTACA
Organism: Burhinus bistriatus; assembly: GCA_013397275.1. NCBI lineage: Eukaryota > Metazoa > Chordata > Aves > Charadriiformes > Burhinidae > Burhinus > Burhinus bistriatus. The sequence goes on from VYXH01002070.1 coordinate 109,229, forward strand.
CTGAAGCACAAAAGAGGTACAGAGGTGAAAACGGTAACCGTCATTCAAAATTGGGGAGGAAGTGTACATTCTGCACTTTCAGCATTTCTAAAGCTTTCAAGGTGGAAAAAGCAAAGTTCTTTGAAGCAAGTTCCACAGCGTTCCAGCTGCAGTAAAATGAAGACAGCATATTAGTCCCTCATGGCTACAACTAGCCTTCTCAGAAGAGACATTTAACTCCAGTCAGTTGGCTATAGCATAGAAATTTTTTTTTTTTTCTCATTTTGCAGCATCACCCTTTCCTTTACAGCATCTTAAAATACCAAAGACATCCTTTCTTCCCCTAGAGCCAATACGTACACCCATGCTTGGTCTATCTATTCACCTACCCAACCCCACCTTCCTTTTTGCATTTTGTTTCTATGGCCCATTGTGCTCTCTAATGGATGTGGCATGCAGCTACTAAAATAATTTTCTTCAGCTACCTCCTCAACAATGTGATTTCCCTAACTGATATCTTCTTTGGTATTCTTCTCCCATTTCAAATAAAAATATTTTTTCTAAAAAAACAAGGCTCTCCATAAATCTTTTCAATTGTCGTTTGTTCCTGCACTGCCAATTACTGCAATCTCATCTTCTATATAATTTAGTTCTCTTGCTTTGTTTTGCTTTCAGACTGCTCTCCCTATCCGAAATGGCTGGTCCATCACACAGTATCAAACAGTTGAGACTCTGAGCTTTGAAATTCCTCTTTGGAAGTTACCTTTCCCTAAAGCTCACAAATAGGAAGAATCTATGCCATTCATTGGTTTAATCCAAATCTTGAAAGACACTATCTTTTCCTGTATCTCCAAAGTCATCTGGTGTGTTTACATACAGTTTGCAAATTCAGATTAGATTCTTTGAATATTTTTTCATCTGCAGCTCCTAACTACATAGTTGATAGCATAAAGATCCATAGGAATTGATGAAAATGTTACCAGATCACGTCTACTGAAAAATCACAAAACTATGAGCCTGTATATGCGGACTTTGCAATTTAGTTAATATTAGTTCTGACTATCATTTGAAGGCAACTACTGCCCACAAAAATTTTAGCACAGTCACTGGACCCAGTGGCTAACTGGCACTAGAGCAGGTTGCCATTACACAATTCCTGCAATTCCTGCATTTCAAAATTTGTCCAAACCTCAAAAGAACTTGTGACACCTCACCAATTCCTCCAATTTTTGCCAGTTGCCACTGATCTGAAGAATCAAACATTACCATCAGTTGTGGCAGCATTTTTGTAATACTCTAATAATGTTTTCTGATCTTTTCAGGTAACATTGAAGCAGCTATGGAACCTAAATTATATCAGGGTAGTATAAAAAATTATACAATTTGAAGTTGTATAAAACACTATAAAATATTTTAAAAATACTATAAAAACCCAGTAGCCCTCTTAAATTGTCTCAAGGCTTAATTTTTCTAATGCATATAGAAAATAGTTCTACAATAGGCCAGGATTTGGTATTTTTAAACATAGAGGGAGAGACGCACGGTCACATTTGCCTTAAAGTCACAGAAGATGGTAATTTATGATCTCTTGAACAAAGACCACCCACCCACATGACAAGCTCCCAACAATAGGATAGTTTTGTTTTAAAAGAAGCCAATATCCAGAATTGGTGGTGCTTAGAACAAAGGCAACTGATTTATTCTATGTCTGCAAGTTTTCACCATTACTACATTTGCTCACAGCTTTCCTGGCTCCGTCCAGTGTTCATTGTCTTTTGGTTTCATAAGCACTAAAAATAACCAGCATCTGAAGAAGAACCTCCTTTCAAGAAAACAAACAAAAATCCAAAACATAAATTCAACACAAGCATTATTTCCTTCTGATGTTTTTGTCATGATTTCAAGTTCTTCATGAAAACAACGTATGGGTGGAGTACCACACGGACTGGAAAGGGCAGCTATGACCTCAGTTACAGTTCTCGTTAAAGCAGGAGAGGGGTCGGTGCCTTTTCCACAGTTAAGTGTTTACGATCTGTGGGCTTTTTATGGGATGTCACTTCCCAGTATTTTTTTTTTTTAAAATGAAATGTCACTGCACATTTCTGTATGACAGACATGCCGGAAGAATAGAGAAATGTGTTTATCATGTTTATTTATAGGTCATAATTATTATATAATAGTTATAGAAAAGCATGGAAATCTGCAGCTATAGGTACTTAGCTTCTGCCTGCACCTCTTGTATTTGATCTGCTCGTAAGCACGTCTCTACTGTCTACTCTACAAACATAAGAAAAGGTGGTTTGCCTTCCAAGCATGGATGCTGTAAAGGTAAATGCCTTAAAAACTTGGAGAAACTTAAAAAACATGGTAGTGAGGATCATACAATTGCAATAAAATGCTATGCATTTGCTATGAATACATTGCTGTTTCTTTTCAGTAGAGCTCTACTTCATAAAAAAAGAATAAAAGGATGTTTCAATTGGGTTTAGTACTTAATTTAAACATAATATCACAGCACTTCCAGATTTGCTGTGTTCAGGCTTTGCCAATTAGATAATGAACTATGTACTCCATTAAGTACATTAAGTGTTTGGGATGTATTAATCATTTTTTGTTTAGCTAATAATTTGATCAACTGGACTTGAAACATCTCTGTCTGTTGCTTTACTATGTATGTATATGTATGTACACATACACAGATTTACATATCAATTTGTTAGTTCAAATCTCCAACTTTACACTGTGTAAGATTTTAATTCCAGACTGAAGATCTAAAAGTGGCCACCAGGAACCCAAGACTTGCTGAAAGAAATGTGTAGGAGCACAGTGTTCATATTACCAAAAATCAGTACAAAAGTTAAGATGTGTGTATCATACTGCATATCATATTCAATGTCAATATTCAAGCTGTCCCAAGGCCTGACTAGCAGAGGGTAAACAAGCAAAGGCATCTCTACCCGATTCCCATCCATACAAACCCCTGCCAACAAACAGGACCTCATGCAGCCCCTAAAACACTGAACTCCACAGCATGAAGTTATACTTTCAAACACTTTCCCTTCCAGTATGGTTTCATTGTATCTGCCCTCAACTAAGTCCATCTTTAGAGGTGCTGCCTTTGAAAAGAGCAACTTCTGCTATTTCTGTAAATTTACTATGTTAGGTAATCTCAACTTGCAAAACGTGAACTGATTATCAAAAGAGGTAAGAGGAACTTGTTCATTTGGACAACTTCCTCCTTTCTATGTCCTTATGCGTTCTCTTTTTCATTTTCCCAGCAGTCTTGTGTACTTTTTGTCCAGATGACTGACGCAGCATGTGCCCAACCTGCAACTACCTTTAAGCATAAGAAAAATCAGTGAAATGCAGTGTGCACTGCTCAGTTGAGAGTTCGAGGTCTGTGCTTTCATAGGCATCCAGCCTTTCACATCTATGAACACACACACACACACATTTACTTCAGTGTAAAATTAATCAACCTGGTATTACCTGCCAAATGGAGAAGACATTCCTTGTGCCTTTTCCACTCCATTTCTCACTTTTACATGCTCACAAAAGACACACCATCACTCAGGACTGAATTCTGAAATTATGTAGGTGATCAGGACAAGGTGATCACAGACTCTCCTAGCTTCACAATTATGAATTATTTCAGGTTAGGTCACAGTCTCATCTGGTGCATCTTGTGCTAGCTTCTCCAAAAACTCTGTCTGAGCCTTCCCAAACTACCTGGCTTCTTCCTCAAGGACAACACATCAGCTGCAAGACCTGCATGTTTTCTATACAGCAGTAAGAGGCTTATACGAGTATATCAACTATATTTTTGATCTTTATTTCTCAGTTGCAGGAAAAATTTTAGAGGTATATATTCTGTTAATTTTGATGCTAAGATGGGGAGAAAAAGGGAAACTAGAGAAATTAGATTATTAGATTATGCATTATATCACTAGCCAACAACTTAATCTGATTTCGTCTTTATTGGTGAACAGCAAAGCACAGTCAGTCCTCACTGTGGTTACAGAGACCTAGTGAACTTAAAAATCTCAAGCTTGAGATTCATTTGTCATAGTGATTTTTTCTCTTTAGCACTAGGTTTATCTCAGTCTCATTCTGAAGATTTGGTTTTTTGGTTTTTTTGGTTTTGNTTCAGTTGTATTCTGAAGGGTTTTTTTTGGGGGGGGATTTGCTTTTGTGTGTGGGAAAGGAGACAATTTTCCCTCCAAATAAAGCACAGCTTTAAAAGGGTAAATCTGCCAAAGCAGCTTATGTCCAGCACTGTTGGCAATCAGCCACAAATTCTGTCCAGTCACTGAGGAAAAAAGATTTCTGGAGAACAGATGATCAGCATCCTGTAGCACTGGTTTGAGACAGAATGAAAGAGGTCATGTAAATACAGCATATGGCTTCCAGTGACAAGCTATTGAGTTGTATCTTTAGTTCTCAGCATTTCAGGTTAAAGTTTCTATGCCAGAATATAAATCTAGATGACAATGCCTAAAATAAATCTGAATGAATAATCATTGCACATTCTTAATTATATGCAGATACCAGCTATTAACAAGCTTATAATTCTTTCTGCTTCTGGTTCTGCAGCAAAAAGGCAAAAAAAAGTTGAAGTTTAGATAATGCTAAAATAACTTGCTCTCATCCAAGTCATTTCTTAGTAAAAGATGTAACAAAATTGACAGTTTTGAAAGTGTAAAGGAACCCAAGCAATAGGTTTTAATAAAAGAGGCCAGAGAAAACCAGAAGGTAACAATTGACTAGTCTGAAACTAGTCTAATTAGGTGGAATCAGGGCTTCAAATTATCTGGAAACTGAAGTAATGACCTAGAAAACAAGGCCCCTTTATCAGGAAAAGGGAAGAAATGGAGGTACTTCTTTATAACAGACTAATGAACAGCTCTTGCTCTATAATTCAGAACTCTTCACCAGAGCAAGTGCAAGAGAATGCTGCAGGATCAGGGAAGCATGACCCAGCATCCAGCCATCACCCGGTAATTAGCAAGCAGTCAAATCCTGACAGGGAGCAGCAAGTAATAATGGTATACACATTTTGGTTGTACTCAGAATTAAAATTCCTAATTCAGATGAAAGACTTCTTTTTGAGTGTATAGATTTTGAAAGAGAATACTGAGATCATAGTCAGAAATCTAGCTTTGATTTCTCACTGAGGTAGGTCCTCAGAGGAATGCAGATACATCTTTTGCTAGCAGATATTGTACAGTGCCTCCACAATAAACTACTAGAATAAACCTAAACTTTAGGGCAAACATGATCTTAGATGTTGATTGAGACATAGATAGTTCACACCAGGAATACAGTTAAAACCCTTCCCATGGTATTTTTTGTGTTTAGAGATGTAAAGCAGCTTCTCTCTCCATTTTCATTTTTCAAGGCAATGTTATTGCTGTTCTCAGTATCCAAGCTCCTTTCCTCACTAGTTTTTTTTCAACATTTCTACCTATCAGAAGGCAATATATGTTCCTTTTGCCTTTGTTTCACTTTTTCTTTCACTTCTATGTGTATTCCTATGTGTGTGTTTGTTCTTTTTCCTTGAAAACATTATTCGTAGCTTTTTACCTAACTTTTAATAACAAGTTTGTCTTGCTGGTAGATGCAAAGAAAGGATTAAAAAACTTTTGTGTGTGTGTGTGTGTGTGTGTGTAAAATGGGCTTTTTCTCTTTAAGGCCATTTAATCTTCCACTCAGCTCTGATTTCTGTGCTTTATACTTTCTCCTTTGGCAATGAAAACTAGCTAAGCGTCCAGAATTTTGATCAATCGACTCCAATGTTTTCCTTCCCTACAAAGAAAGTTCAGTGCACATTTTCATGTTAATCTGTTTATCTCTTTCTTTTGCATTACCTGTGACATTACCATAATTCAGCCTCATACTTAGAAACTTCATCATAAGCCTGTGAGAATAACCTGAGCTCCTTAAACACTGACACTAATGTTAGGTTAATTAACCATGTCACTGAAGTCTACAAGAGAAATGGCATAGATTTCAGATTTAGTCTCATTCAAAGTATAAATCTGCTGGCAGTTTGCATTTCAGTCTGAGAACAGTCATTGTATTGTCGTGCCCGTTGTTATAAATAGCTGCATATTTGCTACTATGAGGTTTGCCATTTTAACTACGCCAAGAATAAATTACTTTTTAAAAAAAACACTGCAGCCTATACAATTTCCAAAATGTTTGGTTACTAACATATAATAATGTAGAAAACTTGAAGAAAATATACTGTTGAAACTTGCAGTGTGACTGTTCAAACATGCTGCTGAATGTGTAAGTTGCAATTTTTAAGCCAAATTTCAAGCTAATTCCTATTCCTGATGACACAGTTCCCACTATTTTGGGCCTTCAATAGGAACAACCAGCTATTAATAATAAACAGAAATAGCTATTAGTAGCTACCGGTAGGCACATGTGCATCTGATATCTATTGGTAGATAGATGTGCACCTGATTTGTAGTTCCAAGCTGGAACTTAACCAACTCAGTAGAGTTTTAGGATCTGATTTATTCTTCCTGACTGCAGTAAAGACCATGTTGCAACCTACACTTGCATAGTGGTGGGTGAGAATGAGACCTTCCTCTGTTTCAGTTCCCATCTGGAAAGTGATATTAACAATCCTTACCACCCTCACAGGTCAAAATGTGCTACTTCATTACATATTTGCATACCTTTTTCAAAATAAAAAAAAAAGTTAGAAAAAAACCTTGACTACTTAGGAATTAGCGCAATGGCATACTATTATCTAATCTCATTCATAAACGTATGTAATTTCCTATTCAAACCTGAAGACTTCTTACTCATAAATATAAATATGAAGTGTAATTTTTTTGTGCAGACACAAGTTTCCCCAGGGAACACAGGATTTGAATGTGCTCAAGATCTCAAATACAAACACGCAGAGACAGTGAGCATGAACTATTAGTCTCTTAGAAACTAGATGTAAACACAACAATTAACAGTTCATGAGTCTTTTTATTTATTCAAATCACTTCTGGCAGTTGGTCACACCTCCAGCTTTCTTAGTAACCACACAAATGAAGAGGCAGGCTCAGGATTATGAAAGAAGTATTATGCAAGGAGGCTGTGTACAAGCTCACCAGTGTCCAAACAAAAGGCGATTCTGGAAAGTAAGACCAAGAAAGTAAATTATACAACTAAAGTCTTCTCCCTTCCATGATACATTGTGATGGAGAAGCAGATTTTCTACTCCTGAGACAGTCAGTCAGCCAGGACAAAACAAAATGAACTTCTGTCTCGTTGGGAAGCAGAAAGCAGAAGCTTCACAGTAGGATCCAGAGCTGTGTATTCAAAAAAGTTTAATTTGAATGAAAAAGCAGCAATGCAGTCTTTCATAACAAATATTCGGTTTTGGTAGGATGGATATGCATTTTAGAAACGTAAACAAGGTTGTCATACTGCTTCACTTTTATCTAATGGACATGGCACTAAAGAAACAAACAAGTAGTTCCAGGATAGCCCACTGACTTTAGCTCACAACTGCTGATAAATAAGTATTTAGGATTAGAAATTTTAACTATGTTGAGGGTACTAAATATATTTTAAAATAATAAATTTCTGTTTTCTGAATGCTAATCCCATTGAAGATTTTTAATCACTTTATTTATATGTTTACGGATCAGATTATAAAGTACTTAAGTCTTTGAAGTTGAAGAAAGGCACCTAAAGAGGAATGAAAAAATGCACATCATGCCTTTTTATGGGAATAAATATCTCTAGGTGCCCAAATGCCTTTTCAAATCTTATTCTTCCTGCGTTGCACAACTTCGGTAATGCAAAGAAGCCAGAAATCCAGGTTAATTAGCCTTATGTCCTGTCTAATCAGTCTCAAATCAGCATATGCTTATCAGTCTTTTATTACTGCAACTCGCATCTGCTAACAAAGCTTTATGCCCAGAAGACCTCTGCTAAAACGGCGGCTTGATCACATTTGCTTTTTCACTGATCTGTGATTGATCATTGGATGGTCTCACCTCTGTTTCTCCCATGCACAAGCTTGACTTTTGGCTTCCTTAAGTGTCACCTCACCCCACCATGGCCTGAGTTTCTGTGACAACACACTCCCCCAGGGAAGAAATGCCAGCTGGGCTGCAAATCTCAGCAAAGGGTCCATTCCCAAACATTTCTCTCCTCATTTGGATGGGAGCACAAGCTTTGTGACTTCCATTAAAATGTATTTCTTGTCCTTCTCACTGTAACAAGGTACATCAGCTTCGCCCATGTGTGAACAGAATTGCAGCATCCAGGCTGCAGAACAGCGCTCCAGAACTTAGCCAATCTGACTAGTAACAAAGAATGATTGGGCTGGTACGGTGACTGGCTTATTAGCTAATAACTGTTGTAATTCATGATGCTGATTCTCATTTCTGTCCTGAAAAACCACACAGTGTTGCTGAACTACCCAGTGGGGATAAACAGGTGGAGTTTTTTTGTCATCATTGTTGTTAACAGGAGTCAAGTAAGAGAGAAAATTAATTTGTATCTGCAACCACTAAGCAAGGGTCAGTCTGCAGTCTCAGTTCTGACTCAGTACTGGGAATGGCTGCACCACTTGAACCTGGAAAAGCCTAGGGATGTCTTGGCAAATGAGACAATAAAATAGAAACCCTGGGCAAAACAAACAGAATGAAGAGATGGGCCCTTACACAAGCTCAACAGTAATAATGATTTACTTTAATTTACTTGGGAGAATGAAAGCACAGTCCAAAAACTGAATTTGCCACAAATAACCGTAATTTCTTATCAACAGCCAAGTCTGAAGACTACAGTCTCCATTCCCAAGTGAGCTTTTTCTCTTTTTGCATCTATTAGCCACTATAAGCAAGTAAATATTTTGTTTTGCTTTGCTACACTGACTTGGCCTTGTATCTTCTTGAATACTGTGATCTTGTACATAAGGGTTTTTTTTTCCCTTCAGGACCAGAAAGCTAACAGTAATACTCTTCGCCTACTATTGCTGTTGTAGTTCATTCCCTTCACCTTATGGAAAGAAGATTTTTCCTTTATTTTAATGAGCTTAGGATAAAGCCTTTACAGAACAGCTGCTGCATTCACAAGGTCTGGAAGTGAGTGGCTTTCTCGCAACAGCGCCTTGTGTAAAGATGTACAGAAAGTCCACATCGACATAAGGTCCTTGGCACTGTACAGTGAAGAAGCTCTACCTCTCCAGGTACGCCACTGATAACCTCCAAGCAAGCTGGTGGAGGCATGACAGCCTATGCAGTTATGACAAGTTACACCACCTGCTCTGTATGAGTAACGTATAGAAAGCGTACGAACGGTATACCACATCTGTACAGGCCTTTGGCATCTCTCTAAAGGGAGGATGAATTTTCCCTGGGAATTAAACTGGCATAGCTAAAAAGAAACTCAGTGATTTGGGTAAACGAAATTGTAACTCTCATTCCACAGCAACAGCTATGTAGATTCAAGATGTTATTAAATGTTCCAGATATATCTCACATCAGGGTGAATACAATGACAGCCTTTAGCTTGGAGATTCATAGGTTTTGCAGGTTTGTGTCACAAGCCTAACAGTGTTATAAAGAGATTACATACATTCTCCATAGACACTTAAACCAACGTGCATCAGTGAGGGCATAATCCTCTTAAAAGTACTAAAGACTACGTAACATATACTGAAATGAAATTATATAAAATCTAGTGACATTATAGTCAAAGAGGTTTCACAAATTATGTCTCTTAGTGCATTAATGTTTACCTTCCATGTAATGAAACACCAAACAGTATTTCACAATGCCAGATGTTAACAACGATGACTGCTCAGCAGTGGGAGCATGAGAGACAGATAAACCGGAGAGAGAGGGGAAAGCAGGTTGAGGTGTGGGGCCTTGGCCTCCAGGCAGGCTGTGCCACGGCTGGGCTGGAGCCCAAGTGGAGCTGTCCTCACCTTACCCTGAAACATCGGGACACTGTTCTACTAGTTACCTAACCGTTCTGATATTGAATTAAAATAATCACCGAGAACCGAAAATAAACCAGGATCTGTTTCAATGGTCAGGATGGAGTCTGGCTTTTACAATTAGCCCTAGTTCCTTCATACACACCTTCCGAAAAGAACATTATATGTGGACCGGCCCCAAGTTAAAGCCTACTAACAAATGAGAAAAATAAAACATACACCACAAAAACCAAGCAACCAGAATTTGACTATAAACACTAGCTGTGTAATTAAGTGATCCGTTATAACTTCCTATAAAATGTAATATATTTCAAACATCTCTTCTTAGCTTACTGTGAAGAAATAAATTCCAAAGAGCTAGGGGGTTTTTTTGGTGGTTTTGTTGTTTTTCTTTTTTTTTTTCCTTTCTTCTTTTTAAAATAGACTATCAGATTCTTAATAGGTTGTTGACACTTCCCTCATAAGGCTCCTTCTCATCTTAGATGAAAGACAGAACAAGTAGCCTGTTTTCTTGCACACAATAATAGACGATTCACTTGGATACACACAACTACCATCTGAAAAACCTCAGTGTGAGTCTAAAATTAGAATTCTGTGATATGACTCACAAGGAGAAGCTTTGTGACAGAAACTAGGATATTTTTAAGCAAATGAAGTCTAAAGTACAAAATAAAAACTGCATTCTAGAAATAGTGTATGGAATAAATTGCTAATAATTGTTAGGTGTTATTTGTTATCTGTGTGTTTTATCTACCTTCAAGCATATTCTCTGAAGTGTATTATCATCCTGATAATTAAAGGTGATGAATCTTCTGATTTCCACAAAAGGGCAAAACAGGATTACAAGAAAACAGTAGAACTTTCTCACTTAAATATTTTGCCTGTACATCAGTAGAATCTTTACATCAGTATACAAGCATGACCAGCAATAGTTCCTCTACAAAACTATTTTAATACTTATTAATTAGTAACTAAGGCCAAGAGATATGTCCTTCTGCAATTTGCTGTTCCTCTAGTATTAAAAAACAACAGAGTTGGCATTCCAAAAGGGAGGGTCATTTATGATGATAATAATTTGCTATGTTCAAATTTAATAATACATCAAAATGTGCAAGATGTATTGTAGGAAGATACTACAGCACAGCTGTGAGAAGATAAAGCTTAATTTTTCAAGCCTGCAGTATACTCTAGTATAAACAGGAAATTATTTAGAAGTCACAAAACAGACAACTGACAAGTGTCATAAGCTGCACAGAAAAACCTGACATCGTAATACTTTGAAGATATTCTGCTTCCTGAGACCCCAACCCAATGCTATTACTAATAACTGTCTGTCTAGTGGCCTGTCAGAATAGAGGGGATGCTCTCAAAAATACTCTTCACTGTAATATTTTCCTTCTCAAAAATCTTTATCTTCACTAAACCCTCGAAACTGACACATAATTGTTCCTATTCAGACTTCTTGAAATATCACCCCTTTCACACCAGTAACAAATACGGCAGATGTTATTTTAAGATAAAGTCTTAACTGAAAACAGTTTTTGAGCCTCAGATAGGGACTTATCACAACCAACGTTAAACAGCTGCAGTGTGGATGCCTACGTATGAACTTGTCAAACCAGACTGAGCAGAGTGGAGCTGCTGAAGACAGGTTCATGTAAAACACAATTTGCCTGACGTATTTTGGATATCCACTATATTTCAGAAGCATGATTTTTAACCACTGCCTATAAAACGAACCAAGAAGGATTTTCCTCTTGCATTCTGCCTCCTGCATTTTGTTTAATGAATCCTGTCCACAGTGTTTTAATAGCAGCATATGAGAAGAATTTCAGGTTTTGATCTGTGTTCCTCCAGAACCAAATGAAAGCAATCTCGGTGTGAGACACTACCACGTCAAACATTTTCTGCCCTAAATATATACTTTATAGCAGATGAAAACTGAAAAAATATGTTGATTTTTCTTGAGTAGCAACTTCAATGCAAATATATGTTTGTCATTTATATCACCTGTGTGATCTTTAGTGCTTTGTATCCTGGTTGACTATCAACCAAGTGGAAAGATGAGCACAGATTAGTTTACCAACCTGTAAGAACTGTGCTGTGATCATCAAAAGTGCAAGCAAGGAAAAAAAGTAGGAATATGTCAGTTTTGGGGAAAAAGCAGTGGAAAATTGTAAGCAACGAGATGATAATATTAACTTTAAAAAAAAAATTAAAATTTCTTTTAAATCACTAACTTGGAATTTGTTAACAAAGGAAAAACTCTAAAAGTCAAAAAATAGGACCATGCTGCACTAAACAAATGCTGCATTGCACAGTGTGCCCCAGGACTGTGTTCTCATTGAGAACACAAAATGAAAGCTAACTGCAGTAAAAAAACCCATCATATGGTTCTTTTCACAGAGATACTTATTGTTCTATATATGACAAAACATTCTAATACAACTTGATACCTAGAATTCAGTACATACTTTAGTCATTTGTGATACTAATTAAATGTTTTGTTATCCTTTCCTGTATGTTTCTGCAACGTTTACAGATAGCTCAGAACTTGTCTCTGCCAGCAGTACATCAGATTATTACTATCAGATACATGGGTCAGAAGAGAGCTGAAGTGGATTCTCGCAGGACATGTTTCCATATGCATGAACCAGAATTAAATACTTTTAGCAATGGTGATTTCACAGCTAGCCTTAGCAACTTTCCTTATCCAATGTTAACTAATATTTAACTTGAATACCCCTGGCTGCAGCCTAACCTTTTCACATGGTTTGTTGTAGTAAATGACAATGCTTGATCTCTTTTCTCTCTCTTTTTTACTCTTTAATGATTTCCTTTTCAGCTATGATGTTTTTCCAGCTGTCTTAATCTTCACACATAAATCTTACATTTCAATATTTTGTTCTGAAGTAATATTAACTTAAATTTTCTCACATTGAAAAAAGAGAATATTTGAAACCTGCTTGAATTCCTCCTGTTAAGTAACACACGGGCTACAATGATATTCAGATTCCCAAGTCATCATTTAGATTTACTTGGCCTTCAGGTCATATAGTCTACAGAGTCAACACAGTCAAAAGAGTCTGTTTCCCCTTAACGCACTGCCAATGTGTAATGAATTGCCTAAGTTACAAGACTTGCTCACCAGAGAGAGTAATAGTTTAAACTGGCCTCTTTTGTAACTCAAGAATCTTCCAAATCCAAGAAAGCTACAGGCATCAAGCTGGGACATTTCAGAGAGCGAAAGATTGCAAAGAAAAGGCAGCAGTAGCAGGACTACATGGAACCAGTATACACCAGCAAACTGGACAGAAGCAACCTTCACCGGAGCAGTATTTGTGATGTGGGAGGTAAAACTCAACTGTGCAGCATGTGTAGCATGCCCCTCCTGACCAACCACACCTTTTCAGCCTCACTCACATTTACAAATGTGAGGCTGCAGTTTGATTTCACAGATGATAAAATGGTAAGTGGCACTGAATGGGGAGACCCTGCCTTTTGCCTTTTTGCCAGGAGCTCACCTGATCTCTACAAACCAATTTTCAGCTGGTTCAGGTCTAAGGTAAGAGGAGAAAGAGCACTGGTGGAAAGAAAGTTGGGAACACGCACGCAGGGAAGCAAGGTAGCTTTCAGTAGCAAGTATCTGTTAAATCAGCTTAGTTTAATGTTAAACTGTGGCTCTTGGTACTGTTGACTTAGAAAACAACGAAAAGAAAAGGCCGATGAAGGTACATATTAACAAAGTGCCTATGAGCTAAATAGAAAAAAAATCTACTGTTTGATTAATGGCTACTGCTAGCACGGCATGCAAAAGAAATGCTAGGATGTAAAAGAAAGGAAGAGCCAAAACTTAAGGGGGGCGGGGGAGAAGGAAGGACAATCCAGAAAAAAAACCAGCCCACAGCATTCTGTGAATAGTGCTAATATAAGGAAGGCATTAAAACTACAGATGATACTCAGTTGTAGGTAACTTTACATAAAACAAGGACTGGACTTTAAACTACTTTGACCTGCGTGTATTGAAGCTTTTCAGGAGTATGCGAAGACTACTAGAACCACTGTGGCTCCTCTCTATCATAGTGGGTCTTCACGAATGACCATGTTGCCTGCTTTCCCACCATAGCTCTTCTTGCACCATGAAGTCTCTCTACAGGGAATTTATAAAAGCCCAAGATTCCCGCAAGCCAAAATGAATTTAAGGGCCTTATAGGAACAGTGGTGCAACTCAGAACCTAACAGAATATTGAGAAAAAAAACTTCATGCTTTCATATAATTTGTAGAGGGGTTTTTTTAAGACCACAAAGTTATTGTCTTGTAACAGTATATTGTTTAAACAATAACCTGGCTTAGGTTGTGTTAGCTCCTGTAGCTGTCACACCACAATTTATGCCCCTGAAAGCCCTACTTGCCTGACCCAAGTGGGACGGACCTGGCAGCCCCTGAGCACCGAGCAGGGTAGCACCGCTCGAGCGAGCGCTGAGGGAAGGATAAGCAGAAGGTAGGGGAAAGATGCCACATGCAGCTAAGAGTATGTGTCTAGCAAAAGACTGAGATTGCTTCTGTGGATTTATGCCTACCTTCCCAATTATGATTAACCTTTCCTCAGAGACACCCCCCACCCCCATTTAAAGTGGTAAGGCCACTCTTTTCTACAATCCTTTCCTATTATACAGGTTATAAAATTCCCAGAATTAAAATATATTAGCAAGGATTTTTGCTTCAAAAACATGCCCTCATTAATCAAAATTCAAGTGACAAGGGATCATACTCTTTCTGGAGAGGCCTGTCTCTCTCCCTTGAGCGCAGACTGAGCTATAATGAATAGCCCTGTGTCTCATTTTTTATTGGGATGACAGGGATGATGAAGTCAGGGATGATAAATCTTATTCTCAATGCCCACCTCTCTCCTGTGCCCTGCCTGGCCTGGACTAATGGAGTAGATCCGAGAAAGCAATACTGCAACAAGCCTTTGCCTGGGCACCACGGGATAACACAGGTTGCATTCAGACTTGCATACAAGCCCAGAGCTCAGCATGCTGCACATCTTTATGACTGTTTATCCCAAGTGGGTTTCTGAGGCAGTGATATGCAGTCTTACTCAAAAACTCTGTCACATTTACAGAGCGTATTGCAAGTGTCATAATCACCAACAAAGGGAAGTGGCTGGAAATTTTTTTTATTAAAAAAAAAAAAAAAAAAACAACACCACAAAACAACACCAGAACCAACTGTGTTGCTCTCTGACAGTTTTTAGGAGAGCTCATATAATTGCATTCACTCACAGTATGTACAGCAGAGATTTCAAAACTGGTGTTGAGAATGCTAGTGAAAAGTGGTATTTTTCGGGTCTTTCCTACACTGTCTCACCGCAAATGCTTACTGGAAACCTGTGAGGTGAATATGAGACAGTAACGTGGAGGAGGGAGCACAGCTTGCTTTACCTCTCTCCCTCAATCCCGACCAATTCCCAGCAGTGACACCTTGCAGCACTCGCTGACAGTGTCACACAAGAAGAGCTCTTCTGCCTCAGCATACCACCACGTACAAAAGCAGGAGTTGTAAAGCACGACTGCTGCTCGGCACTGACTGAGGATCCCCCAAACCATCTCCATTCCCGGTACACTGGGAATACTGTCGGTTCCACTCTCACCGTGCGCTATGCACCCAGCTCCAACTGCACCGATTCTGGGCTGCCACGCAAACACACCGAGAAATATCTCCATATTCCTGTGTCCGTACCTGCTCCTGTTTGAGTTGACTATAATTTCTGAAAGGTAGAGCAACCTTAACTCACAAGGGCTAAGGTAGTCGCAGTGCAGATTGCCTGCTCATCCATAATGCAGAACTACAGACTAAAAAAAGACTTAGGCTCCAAGCACTCCTGTCTTGGCACAGGTGAAGTATATATTGAAATAGTGCTGCTGCAGCAAAACTCAGATCCCAGCAATACCAAGCTGAACTGATTTCATCTGAGGAGCAAAGAATCCAGTTGTAGGTGTGACTTCAAACTAACACACAATGCCAAATTTGCATTTAGTTCATACATTTTCTTCTCAAATGTCTTCATTTAAGAGGTCACTTAATTATTCTTGCTTAATTTGCAAAAAGAAAAAACCCACAAACTTATAGCCGACTGAACTATATATCAGATTCCTACAGAGCAAAATACATAAAAATGAAAAACAATTATGTAAAAAACCTGAAGTGCAAATAAACAGAACAGCCATTTTGTCAGCAACAGCTTTTAGATGTTTAGAAAGTCAGTATGTAGCAATTTGATAACTACTAGTCCACATGCTCTGTAAATAGCTCCTGTAGCATCCTCCTTACTCATTGCTTCAGAGAACCAGCCTGGATAATCTTCCCTGATCCTTTCCTTTGCAATGTGCCTTTATAACCTTCAAGCGCCTCTGCCATTTCTCACATGCATTTCTTCATGTTCCTCAGTAGAGCGCTCAGTTTCATAATTATTTCATTTCTTGCTTCAAAGCTCTCTTTTTTTTTTCTCTGGGATCCTTATTAAGAACCTGACTTCTTTTAAATATATAGTACACTGAGATACATAGATAATGTACTAAGACCCCTGCCTGTTCTACGAGCAATGCTGCCTGACTGTACCCTTGCACTCTCTCATTCATTTCTGTCTACCTGGAGCATCTTATCCTAATGTTTAAACCACAGATTATCTGGGCAGGGAATATTCCCTCACTCTATGTTTGTGGGCACTTTGAACAACCGTTGTCCAAGATTGTGGCCTAAGAATTAGCAGACACAAATAAAAATAGCAAGGAAAAAGATAGTAACTGTACAAATGTCTGTGGAACATCAAGCAGGAGTACTTTGGAGTTGGAAAAGTGCTGTAGAGGGCCTAAATGGGACAGACTGCATCTTTATTTATTCTCATATTATTCTATTAAGAGTACATGGAATTTATGCATGCTAGCTGTATCTAGTGGCTGGGAAGCCGAGTTCAGATATCTTAAACTGAGAAACAATAAATGGAAGGAAAAGCCATGGGATGATAAAATTTTCAGATTTAGAAGATGCAGAAGGGGGTAGCAAGGGTTCTGTGCATGTAGGTTTTTGTGGAAGTCAGTGGAAGCTGGTGTGTAAAGAAAGGAAGAGGTCTGGGATTTATGATTAAGTTTAAAAAAGTTAACAGGAGTGAAAGCTACAGCCACGCTGACAATTTGTTTCCAGTCAATAGCATCGTTTGAACAAAAACATACATTCTCAATGCAAGCTTTTAGCTGCAGCATTTAGGTGTATAACGTCTAAAAAAATAAGACAATAGCTTTATTTAATAATGCTTTATTATAAGAACTTAAAAAAATAATGAATACTGCAAAGACATCCTGTGATACGTTATCTAAAAGGTCACCAACTTCAGCACTAATAATTCGCTCATTGACCTATGAATTCTTCAATGCTTAACAATTTAATGCGGTACAGTTATCATTTGGAGACAGCAAGCATTGCTAAACTTATAAATATTAGTTTATCAGTAGAGCAGATCTACCTGTAGACTTCATAGCTGAGAAAGGGATAGATATAATTTCTATTCTCTTTTCTATGACAAAACTGATGCACAATCAGGTCACGTGGGAGAAACAGTACCAAAGTCTATAATCTTCAATTCAGTGTCCTGTCCCATGGATCCACATTCATATCAGCTGCTTTTAAACACCACTATTAATGCTATACCAAAGGACTCATATAGTCAGAGCCCTTCAGATCTAGTACAAATATTTTCCAGTAGATAAGTTTAGAACAGTTATTAAACTTCAGAAATATTGTCCTGACTGTGTACTACAGTAAAAAACAGGAACAGCCATTTATGAACAGATGGCAGAGAGCGCCCACCCGAGTCAGTCTCTTACCTTGAAGTCGTTGCATGACATTGGCAATATCTCTAGACCTCGCCCCTAGTCGGGATGAGGCCATGATCTCCTTGCAGAGAGTCCACTTCCCCTGACAGAAGTCTCCCGACCTCAGTGAGATGAGGATCTCAGACGGCTTCCTTTCGCGGGCAGCCCTCAGCCCTGGCACAGCATGCCTGGGGCAGTCGGACGCCTCTGGTCCAACGCCAGCCCTCACAGGGCCGTGGAACAGCACTGGCGAGCAACCTCAGCACCTGGGAAAGAAAGTACCAACGCTTAGAGGAAACTTTTACCAGCTCTGCAAGACTAAGAAGTCTGAGTCGTAATAGCTATTGTAACATGTGGAGAGTGGTATGTTTTATGCATGCTGTATGCCCCAGCCAGAGACACAATTAATGCTGAAAGCTTGCTTGGCAATCAGCAGAATGAAGCTGCAAAAACAAATCATTAAAAACAATTGGCAATGCACCAGAAATCAATGCTTTCCTGAAGATGCTTGTGGATGTTGTTTTAGAAATAACAATAATGTTAAACATATTAAAAGTAATACTGTGATACTTCTTAATGTAAATAATATTAGGCATAAAGGAGGAAAAATGAAACCACGTGTAAAATCCAAAAGCTGTACAAGTCTCATTCTATTTCACCATGCTAGAAAGGAGCACGTAATAGTAACTCATTGATCAGGATAATCCCTAACTCCACTGGACTATGTGCTCGTGCTCTGATCTGAAATATTGAGATTCACATGCTTTATTATTAAATAAAATCATATTTGCATTCAATTTTCTAGTATATTATGTTATTGTATTTTTTGGGTAATTTAACACCAAAAGCTGTGAACTAGAACTGCTACATGAACTTAACACTGTTGTAACTATAATAAGATGTACATGACTATAAATCTGGTCTAAAAAAAATAATAAAAGTAAGGTTCCTCAGATAATGGTATCAATAACATTTTCTCTTCTGAGGAACAAGTACATGTTGTGTATGTATGCACCTCTTTCCCTGTTAAGAAAGAACTGAGTGTATAGACACCAAGAATAACTGCATTCATACTCCACACACTGGGTACATCCCAAATTCAAGATGATATGCAGTTGATCAAGATCAGAAATATGAGTGGGTTTATTGGCGCTGTGCACTTTCTTCTTTTCCTGGCCCCAAGGTCTGTCAGAGAATAGAGTCCTCCAACATCAGGCAGACAAGCCTTTAGGCTGCACAGCTTTAGGCACACTGAACTGTCCCAAAAGAGCTGTGTCAACATGTAAGGGCTGCCAGAGGAAATCACGTTTCAACATTTCCTTTTCTGACCCTTCAAACCACCTCTGTCCCAAGGAACTCCCTGCTTTCCCTCTTACCGCTGTTTCTTGTGTATGGTTACCTTGTATTTTGGATACATAAGCACTGCTCAGATCAGCAGACCCAAGCTGGCTGTAAATTAGTGGAGCTGCGGGAAGCACGCTTCTGATGGATCAAGGCGCAGAACAGACTGTAAAGTCCACCGGTGTGCACAGGCGTGGCCAGACTAGTACCAATAACTAATCCAGCCACATTACTGCTATTTTGGCATCTGTCTACACTTTGCACAAGCCATCTGGATGCTGATATCCCTGCCCTCTTCCCATATGTGCCTGCTCTTTCCTTCAGGGTCCTCCTCCCTTCCCTCCCTCTTCCCACCTTCCAGGCCTTGTCCTGCACCCTTCTGGGGCTGCACAGAGACTCTGCATATCAGTCGCCATTTCTCAAATGTGGAAAGGCACCCTGGCAGCTAGGAACCCTCACTCTCGTGACAGCTAGGCACGAGAAGGTGCCACCATCACACCTCTCGGCTGCAACACCGGCTGGGGCTGATGGTCCCCTGGCATTGCTGAATCGCCACACCGAGCATCAGCAACCAGAGCTCCCTTCCACAGCTGACACCAAAGAGTGCCCAACTTGGTGGAAAGGGAGGAGGAGGAGTTTTTCTGTTGCTCATGCTCGCATTGGTCAGCTTCGTGAACTTTGCTTCCTTCACAATATTTAAATGAAACATCATGTTTTCTAACCCCATCCAAACCAGAAATATTTGTAACAAAGTGGGTTAAATGAAGCCTTGTTTCTGCAGCAGTGGCACTGCTAACATTATGAGCAGTAATGTAAGTAAGGTACAGGAACTTTTAATAGCAAGCTGCTAGACTAATTGTTGGGCAGAGATAAGGGGTATTAAAAATGTCTTGTCTGACTGGTTTTTGGCTAACGGCAGTAACAATATCAGAACACCAGCCCACTCACACCGTGACAGAGCCGGTGTAAATCAGCTGTACATGAGCAGATTTAGAGCTGTGGAAGATGCTGATCCAACTCCAAGCTAAAAGTGTCTGGGAAATTGTAATGAAGATATGTGTTCAATCTACTCATACAGCAGGCTGAGTCACTGCGCAGCGATAAATGGCAGACTTGCAATTAATAATTTATCTAGCTGATATTAAATTATATGCTGCATAAGAAGAATCTGCAGTTCTAAATATGGCTCCTCATTCAAAAGCTCCTTTGCAAGCAGCGGGAATTAACTCATTTAAAGAAGACGGTAAGTTACTACAGGTGGGATGGAAAGATTTTCATGTGCGCAGTCACCTCCACAGGCAGAAAACCACAGCTCAGAGCACAACAAAGACATCAGCAAAATAGATGAAATGAAGCGTCATGCACCCTTGTCACCTGTCTGCAGCTAGCATCTAAAGCTCCACAGAACAAGAAACCTCCATGCACAGTCAGCCATCCAGCATAATGCAGAGGGGAATTTTTTCCTGACTTCTACAAATAGTTAAAGCCTGCAACAAAAGATAATTTTTTTTCCTACTGAAAGATTATACTTTTCAGATTTGTGAACATTAAAATCTTAATTAAATGTTCTCATAGCTGTTACATGAAATAATTTGCAATAAATGGAATTACTTTTTCATTTTAGTGACAGACACAAAGATGTATCTTCAGATGGATATGTTTTAAGAAGAGCGTATGGCTTAAATCTCATAAATCTTACCATGAAATAAACCTGAAGGACTATATGAGCTATTCCCAGCTTTAGCATTCAACAAGCGATTATTCGTTATTATTAATTATTAATTTTGGGGTCTGAACATACAAAAGCGAGATGGAATGGTTTTGCATATAAATGAGATAAATTTTTTATTACATTTGCCACTTATCTGGATTTAATGGATAAAGTTATGCTGACACCATTTTCTTATATTAATATTCTGGTACTCTGTTTTTAGATGAAAAGAGGAAATGTGAACTTCTTCTGTCATATAAAAACCATTAGGCCTAGCAATCTGCTATAGTAATACGCAGTTTACAATTCTCTGGATTGTAATGTTTCTCTCTTCAAATGCCAGAGAAGTAGGATGTCTGTTCTATGGAAGAGATAAGAAAACCACCAGATCTATTAACTTTTCTGGGTTCCCAGTGTAATTCTCATTTTTTCATTGTGCTCGGGAGTGCTTCGAATTATCTGCAATTAAAAAAGAGAATGTATTTTCTTTTTATTGGTAAACCTAGAGTACCATTGGCAAGACTAGGTTGTATTTTATCTTTTAGTTCTTAAAGTTTATAAAACATATTAAAGGCAAACAGACAGGCCTGTCAGCAGTGTGGTTTCAGAAAACCAAAGAGACGTCTGCTAGGTGCAGACAGCATAGAAGGTGTGCAACAATGGCTGAAGATAAACCTGACCAAAAAAAGGGCTGATGCGACATATAGCAGCCTGGGGAAGATTGCTACTGATGTGAAAACATGGTTGTACCTGAAAACAGAGTTTCAGACTTCTATAATCTTCCATTATAGCAGCAATGGATAAAGAAACTCCAGACAAAGAAAGATAAAGACAGATAAATAAGGTATTGATGAGAGCAAGAAATAGACGGGTGGCAGGCAGTGAAAGGACTGTTTCTAAGCTGGGACGTATCAAAAAGAGGTATTTGAGAGGACAAAACCCACAGTAATAAATTCAAGGAACTCCTGCAGCTAGAAGTCATTTCAAATGCTACATAGATATAAGACACACAGTGGAATAAGTAAAATAACTATAGCGCATGAACTGAACAGAATTTCGGGAATGACAGAAATAAGGTCAAGCGCTGCAGCACCAATATACGTTAACAAAGGGGCAGATTTCCCTGGTAAGAAAGAGTGGTACAGAACTGATCAAGTCAAAAAACACTTCCAGGAAAGGATTTCCAAGCATGGTGTACTGCTGCAGTGCTAGAGGTCCACTTTGATCCACAGGTTCCGTTTCTGAACCGTAAGAGGTCTTCAAAATGCTGCCAGAGTGAGAAATGCTGCTGAAATGGATGTGATTCTATGAGACAACAGTGACCCTCATGTCCATCAGGAATAAGTGATTCCCACAAAGTAGGAACCAGAATTTTCTGGAGGTCTTAACAGCAGTTTTCAACATCAAATAATCACAGAACATGGTATTTTAGGTTGAGTTTCAGTTGGGGGGGGGAGGGAGGGGAAGCTAATCAGAGAAAAGAGCTCTAAGGAGCTGATTGATGTAGTCCAAACTATTAGAAGAATAACCCAAAGCATGTAAGGAGGTCAGGAGATGATTTAAAGAGATGGTGCTTAAAGAACTAGTAAAAAAAAGGGAAATCAGTTGCAGAAGTCAGACGGACTGAAGAGTACAGTGCTTCTCCTGTGAAGCAGACTGGGGATTTCTTTAAGTCCAAGGTCCAGTAACTGTAAACCTGTGCAGTGGAGAATAAAACAGCTCCAGACAAAACTGGAAAAGCCATGACTCAGAAATAAGTGGGCAGAAATAAAGGATGAGAAGTGAAAAGCTCTGCCACGCTATGTGCTGTCTACAGGGATGAAGAGGGACATGCTGAAAGACCAGCTGAGTTAGACTAAGGAAGTAAAGATGGTAAGCAAATGGTTATTAGCCAGCTAAGTAAAAACAAAGCAGAAAATAAGATCAAGTTGAGATTAATTTGCTTCAGTTAGTATTATACTGATTTCTCCCCTGAAGACAATTCTGATAGACAAAGTTAAAAATGGAAGAACTTGACAAAATTCATCCCAGAATAATGAAAACTTGTAGCTGATGAACTGAGAATCCATTTATAAACTAATTTGAACAAATTGGTCAAGCTGCAGGTAATACCTAGTGGATATATTGAAATTAGGAGCTAGGATGAAGCCATGGTGTAGAATGATCCAAAACAATTCTTATACTGTCTTCAAAGAAAATCCAGTACCTGCTCTCTGGTCTTCCAAAATCCAGGCCAACAGAAGAGTCCCTTTGGCAATTATTAGATGGTTGGATTGCAAAACTGCAGTTGTTTGCTTAAGCACAACGTAGCACAAGTCAGTGCATACTGGAACTTTCCCAAGGCCAATGGGACATAACTATGCATCGCATAAGATCATGGAAAAATGTAATTTTGGCTCTGAAAGGTGTTTTTGACAGTTGAATTCCAACAGTGTCACTCTCTGCTTCCTTTCTCTACTGCATGGATTGCTTTTGAAAAGAAAAAGGTGGAAGAAGAGACACGTTATGACCTTTGACAACACATTTAAACAGGAACGCTGAAACAAGATGTTCTCACTGACCACCCAACCCCAAACTGACCTGATGTGCAGTAGTTACCTGGAGGTACTGAAATTTGTTTTTCTTGGGGAGCAGAGGCAGGAGGGGGAAGAGAGAAAAGGTTGGATCCCTTCTGGAGCTCCAGATTATTTTAGTTCCTCTATTTATGCTTCAAGCCTTGTCTGGAGCTGAAGAAAAGCTCTTCATTTTGCAGAAAGATGAGCATCTGCAACTGCAATTAATTATTTGGAAGATTCAAGGTAATTTGCACATCTGACATTTAAATCTGTGGCATATATGGCACACAATTTTTCTACGCTTTACCTATAACTGTAGTCTAGTATTTAAAAATTATTTGTAGGACCCTAGTCTAGCACATGCCTATGTATGTATTTACATTTCAGCACGTGAGCATTTTATTTTCTATTTCCTATTATGTTTTGGAGGGGATAGGCAAAAATCCAGTGGAATGAAACTCTGATTCTTGTCTTGAAACCTGTAATTCCATTTGAACAGAAAATGCAAAGTGTTTTAGGAGAAAATAGAAGGCACAGACTTGCTATTTTTTAGAAAAATTGGCAGAACCTACATTGCTAGATATATTCAAAGAAAGGTCATTTGCTGTCTTTCTGATACGAAAAGTTAAACAGTGTATACTACAGTTTAGTTATCCTGCTATTGAAATTCTGCAGGAATATATTATAGTTTATATAGATGTTGGTAATAGCAAGAGACTGGGATCAGTAGCTCATTACCTTCTACAAACACAGGATATAATCCTTGCCTCAAAGAGCTTACTATCTGCGCAGACAAAGAGAGGCCAAGATTGAGATCGGAAGTCACAACACACAAGCAAATAGGACACAGTGAAGTTCAGATATAACTTGTAAGCTGGTTAATGGTAGGAGAGTTGTTCTGATTTTTCAGTTTTAATACTGGTATGGAACCTAGGATTTCTGTGACATAATATGACCAATAGCAGAAGGCTCTTGGAGAGGGTACATCTGAGATAAAAAAAAAAAAAAAAAACCAAAAAAAACCAGACAGACCACTAAAATAGAAAACACTGAAGCATCTCAGGAAAGGGTGGGTCAAACCGAGTTTGAAATAAACAAGTAAGCATCAATTCTTTGGTATTTCTGCACATCTCCCAAGCAAGAAAGCTTAGCTGAAGAATAATATGTGGGCAAGGGGCAGATACAGCTGACATAAGAACGGAAAAGCAGAAACACCTCTGTTTTCCCCATTAAATCTGTGCCTTTGAGTGAAACAAAGGCAAAAGTTCAGCTGCTTCAGAGGTACACTGCTGCTGTTATTTTTGTGACCTCTAAGACAACGCAAGAGCTCTAAAGTTTTGTCACTAGCCATGGTAACAAGGAAGTATGGAAATAATCGTTTATGTTTGATGTATGTACTTTCCGAATAACTACAGCCACTACTTGAAAAGAAAAAAATTGAGCCACGACTGACTTCCTTTACCAAAGCATAACTGAGATGGATTAATGTGTCCGACTAGGGTATGTATGTGTATACCTCTTGGGGCCTGACCCAAGGAAGACCCGCAGTGATCACTCTCGCTGCGCTGACCTTGGAAGTTCTCCAGGGATTCACGCCTTGTTCAGTGCCTCACCCAGCAAGATCCTCCTCGGGGCCAGGCACTCTTACCTTCTCCCCAAATGCATTTAAATACTAACAGGGTGCTGCTCCTCCTTCCTTGTGTGGCTCTGCTCTCCCTGACCCAGTATCAAAGTGTTACTTTCTTTGAGCAGTGTACTTGCTGGAAGGCTGTGTAACTCAGCACAGCTCTAGTGAAGTTGACAGGAAGATGCTCCCAAGGTCCCAAAGTACAAAAAAAAAAAAAAAATCCTTTGAGGATTCTCATATTTTAATAAAGAGAAAGTAATGCTGCATGAAGGTGTACAGTCATGGTGAGATTCTGATGTCTGTATTAAATGCGGAAGTCCAAATCACTACTGGCACTTATCACAATTACTTAATTTAAAATAAAAATGAAATAAAAATTTTAAAAAAGTCACAAATGTATTTGAGTTCATCAGTGATTAATACCTATCCATTGGTATTTTATACTTAGCAAAACAGAATTGCCATTGACATACATAATCTCTAAAGGTAATATTAAACAAACAAACTAGGAACAAGGATTAAAAGAACAGGAGGAAGTGGAGAAATTATTACTTCTACTTTCACATCTAGCAGAGTTTGCAAAGATGAGAATTGAATCACTCCAACACGCAGCACCGTGGTCATTCTGGAAAGCTCCTTTTTCCAGGGGAAACTTTGGTGCTTTAAGGAATATGTTAAATAACCCATATGACAATGGGTATGGACTCCTCCCAGAAAAAAAAAAAAAGAAAAGTAAGTAACTCTACAAATTTTAACACTGTACCTCATAAACCAGTTTTGTCATGTCATTCAGCACATGAAACTTAGTACGACAAGCAAAAAAGCATTTCTGTTTACCAATTAAAATAACATAGCACCCTCATATCCTCTGTCCAGAGGCAATATTTTAACATAGCTCATCAGCATTTATAGCTTGGGATCCGTTTAAGTGTTAAAGTGCACACAAGAAGCAGGAAAATAATTATGAGATCATAGAAAGCAAACAGTCCATCACTAGTACTACTACAGGAAAGTGCGTGCCTGTTAAGAATCTTTCAACAGGCTTGGCGCTTGAGAAGTGCTGGCAAGCAGCCAGAAACACCACATACTACTTCCCTACAAGCCACACAGGTATACATCCCTCACACTGGTGAGCACTGGAGTTTCCCGCAGCATCATGCAGGTGATTTACATAAGTAACTCCTCATCAATTTGCAAAAGCTGGTCTATTATAGCAGTAGTCCTTACAAGTACTTTTCCCCAGCACGAATATGGTTGAAAATACGGTCGTCAGAATCCTAGTAACAACCTTGTCTGTTAGTATGTCAGCAGGTCTTACCTCTGGGGAGTTACCACACGTATGAGGGAACATATGGACTCTACGCATCTTTGTTGCAGTGCACTTGTCCTTTCTGCATCATCACTGCACGCAACCCAGCCTAGAACTGGCTTCTTGGAAGTGCATACGAGTAGTCACGTCTTCCTTGATTAACTACATTTTGGCCTGCAGTGTGTGACTGAGCATAAAAACGGGTATCTCTGCAACACACACATGTGCACTTCAGGAACCACGAACCACGGCCCTCCTCCGGGATTCCCTGCCCCCCTACTCAGAAAGGGCAAAACCTCACATCCACCGAGGACACCGCACAAGCTCCGCAATCACGGCAGCGAGTTTCGATTAACCTCAAGACAGTTTGGGGTGGGGAGGTTGAGAGGAGGAGGC
>VYXH01002070.1:142826-193278 GCA_013397275.1 Burhinus bistriatus
GTAGATGCCCCATCTCTGGAAACATTCAAGGCCAGGTTGGACTGGGGTCTGAGCAACCTGATCTATTTGGAGATGTCCCTGCTTATTACAGGGGAGGTTGGACTAGATGTTCTTTAAAGGTCCCTTCCAACCCAAACCATTCTGATTCTATGATTTTATAGACAGCCACACCCACATGTGTGCGTTCTCCAGTCTCTCCAGGTGCGGGCAGCAGAGATACACGGGCCCCTATGGTCCCTGGTCCCACACCAGCTGCTGTACGCACCCATGGACACCCGTGCCCCTCACCCAGGAAAACAGCTAGAAATGGAGTTTAATGAGAAGCCAGGACAGACTGTGCTGATCAGGTGCAGGCAATGCCCAGACAAGCATATTGACCAGCAGCCTGTCTGCAGGACACATTTTATCCCTCCATTTTCCCACACTCCTCCATCTGCCCTTCTGCCTCCAGGCTCCTGGGTGTTTGTGGAAGTGAGCCTTTAAACACATAAAGTAACATTTTTTAATAATGCTTCATCTTAAAAAAAAAAAAAGTTTAAAAATTCAGATCGAACATGATAAAAGTAACTTGTTTGACATGAACCAGTAGTACAAAGCAAACATGATCATATAGTGCCACCATGTGGACTGTATCAAAAAGTTCTTTCCTTTAGTGCTGGGCTAAAAAGATGCTGCAGGAACAGATCAGGAAACTCTCAGCTACCAAAACTGGAGTTATTTTGAATTTCCTCACATTCTAATAGAGACAAGATGTCTTTGTCAACTGCGCCTTTGAACAGCACTGGGCAGAATTTCAGCTGGCACCAACCTCAAGCAAACATGGACAAACATCAGGAAAAGTCATAAACCCTTGGTGAATTGTCTTGTTATGTAACACTAGGCAGAATAATCACATTTCTTTACTTGTTCAGAATGACATATATCAACAGAAAAATAATTTAGCTTACAATATAAAGAAATTAAAATAATTACTTCTCTGAAGTACAATACTACTGTCAAACAGCAATTCCTTGTGGTAAAAAAAATAAACAAGGCTGAAACCACAGAGTATGTCAGTGGCCACAGTAAAATGATGATTTGGAGACTAAAGTTAAAGACTAACCTGGTAGGAAGAGAAGCTTACAGCAATGTTGGGGACGTTAGAAGGTGTGGAGGTGTTATGTGAGGTCTAATCTGAAAGGACTTCTAAACAGAAATGGAGAACAGTGTGTTTAATAAGGGGTGAGAAGCTCGGTGTGCCACCTGAGGCAGCTACAGCACCTGGCAAGAACAAACTCGATGTTGCCAAGACATGAGAAGGAAGATGGAATCAGTCAGTATCCCGTGGGAAAACATTATTTTTTAAAGTAGAATTGTTTTTTGAACCTCTTTGCTTCACTTCAGTTGTTCCAGCAGTATAAGGGTCAAGTGTGAGGCTTACCTCCCTGATCATACAGCACCTACCTGGAGGAAACCCCAATCCCATGATTTTTCATCACCTGTAATCAACATAGTTAGGATTCTTATCCATCACTATCATTACTTGACTGTCGACTGACTGGTAGTCAGTGACTATTCTCTGTCACTGTCATTATGCTTGCAGTTCCAAATCTATACTTTCTGACCTCTATTCTAGTCTTGATACAGAATGTATCAAAAAGACTATTAAAAAACCTAAATATTTTAAATATCTTAAATATTTTAAATGACAAAGCATGTTTCTGAGCTACTGTACACTATGTGTGAGTGAAAGAATTTATCCAAAGTCTTTCCTGACCTCATTTTGAATATATCTTAAATTCATTAGGTAAGAGAAGCATCTTAATATTCATGAGAACTTCCGGAGGCAGAAATCGGTTCTCTCTGTGCAATTAATCTTATCAGATATTATTTTCTACCTTTTGGTGTTGTCTGGTAGCACCAGAAGTTCTGCTGAACAGCATCAGGATTCTTCTATGAGACATCCATGCTTTTCATCATGATCATTTTCACTCAGGAGCATGAAACTCTAAGTCTTGTCAGATAACACATAATGAGTAGGAAGCTTGGTGTTTTCTATTAAAAGCTGAAGCACAGAGAGACTTTTTTTCAGATGGTGTTGTTTAAAACAATACTACAACTTTCATTAAAAAATGCTTATTTAAAATAAGAGTTTTAAGAAGGATGAGTATAACAGAGTACAGAGACAGTGAAAAATAATGGTACACAAATCTCACATATACAGAAACAGACAGGAATTTGACTAAGAACAAACACTTTTTTAATTGATAGATCAAATCTAAGAATGAAATTGTAGAAAGCCCAAGCAATATTGAAAGACTAAGTTAGAGTGCCTACAAAATGTCTTTCTTTGCTTTCCAAAATTATGTTACCCATCTCTTGGCTTTAACTGTCTCTCTCCACTGTTTCACAGTGTTGTGCTTTATCCTGAAGGTGGCTGCATTTCATGTGAGTCATTCATCCCTACGACATCTGAATATTTTTTTCACTGGATGTCTCCCATGTTCAACCGTGACTAGGAGTAAATTAGGCAGTTTCAGGACCACAGCTCCGCCACAGTGCAATGTTTATTTGGGGAAAGTACTGTGCTACAATACAACAATACAGAATGTACTTAAAATTCATCCCAAGAATTATTCAGTAAATGTGCTCCTCCACTAGGACGGAAAGGTCTGCAGCGGAAGTCTTTCTCACTGCCTCACTGCTTTGGGTGAATATCTTTTCCTGTCTAGAGCAAACCAATGCTAAACAGTGCGCTTGGGAGCAGAAACAAGCTTTCAGAAAAGTGCTTCTCAACAAAAATCTCTCCTAGCTCTGTCTCTCCAACCTCAAAAAATTAAGATTTATAGCTGAAAGAGAAGCCCAGATAGACCGCTGATGATTTATATCCTCACAGTGTTTTCCTTTAAATTGCCAACAGCACTTTTTCTAAAAACTGGTTCTCCTTATTTTGCGGAGCACTATGCACTTTGATTTCAGTCGTGTTATTTGCAGACGCCTGTCAAAGTCAGCATCAAATTTATGGGATTAAAGCCCAGATGCTTCTAGCTCCTTTGTGCTTATCTCTGGAGGTTTCATAAATTATGAGCTCTCCAGAGCCAAAATTTTTTGTTGTTTACACAGTTTTTACAGAGGGAGTTCAGAGAGGTATAAAATACTACCGGATCAGAATGGCGTGATTTTGTGTTCAGGTTGCATTGGTGGGGATGACTATACCGGCCACTGCTTTGCTTAGCACGTTTGACTCTGAAGTGGAGCACTCCAGAAATCATAGGGCAAGCTGCTACAGATTTACCTGGACCACCAATACTCTGCAGCGCAGACTTGCTACCGACTTACATCCTCTGGACACAGAAAAGGGTTAGCAATATGGTCAGCAGGGGTTTACACAAGTAGGAGCATAGGAGCTACGCAGAGCTAACCGTATCTGCCTTTTTCACTGCATTCTTTCTGGTCATTTTGTTTCTGCCCAGGCTGTGACAGCTGCAGGCCACTCTGTGATTTTCCATTCTTCAGTGTTCCAATATTATAAGCCTCAGGAGTTCAGATATAATGACGAAGAACCAAATAACATTGGGGCCTTTTTAATTAGTTTTTGGATCTGTATTTTGATTCGGGAGTTCCCCCTGCCTAGCTCCAAAGCATTTTTTGTTTTGCCAGTTTTTGGCAGAGCATAGGGTGAAGTACAAGGCTCTGAAACTGTACTACACTTTTAACCACAAACTGGATAATGTGTCCAGTGGTCCAACAGTCTTGCACCCTCCGTAGTCCCACAAATACCTCTGTTGATCTGGCTGAACCTGAACTCTGAGCCCTGAATGTAAGGCAGAGCCTACCAAGTTCTTCTGTCCTCCAATCTATGCCTTAGCTTGCAGCTTTAGAGACGAGCCACCTGATAATTTTCAGAGTAGACTAGGGAGGACTCGGAGCTGATCCTCTCTGAATCCTTGGGATTTTTCTGGTTTATGTTGTCTTTTGATGAAAACCCTATTAGATGCGTCCCATCTCTCTTCTCTTCTTGACCCTCATCTCAAAATTGCCAGCCCAACTCCAGTCAGCTCAACTCATCCCAAGAAAAATCCAAATAGATTTCTTTCTGTCGCTGAGGAGTAGGAATATAAAGTCTGCTTGCTTAGTTTATCAACTGTTCTTCTAAAGAAGGCAGCAGTAAGTGATTAATCAGCCAGGCGGAGGGTATTTTGTTTGCTGTTATCTGAAGATCAGATGTAGATTGTCATCACCAAAGCAGAATCTTTCATAATATATTCCTGAGAGCTGGCAACACTTGTTTCAAAAGACATATGACTATCTTTGTCTGTACTATCTTTGTCTTCAAAACTGGAAAGTGGAAGCATTCTTGCTGACATCAATTCCCCTGTTACTGTTTCCTCTTACCATTTCTGACAGTTGTCTAGTTAATGAAATCTCCACAATTTTGCCTATTTTTTTTAATCTCAAGCCATGCCCTGTCATGACAGTCTTATTTTTGCCTTAGGACACTTCCCTGATCAGTCCAGAGCTCTTTAGTTGAGATCAGGTGATCTTAATTGAAAGGGTCAGCAGTTATTTCTGGTGTATGCCCCTCGATTCCACATTTTAGTCTTACTGAATGCTTGCTTTCTTAAGTTTGACTGACTCATGTCCAGTAGTCATATTGTTGACTGCTTTACTTTTGTAAGCTATATGCTTCGCTTTTGTAAGCTGTCTGTTCCTTACGTTTTCATCACCTCTCATCATTTTATTTCTTGACCTTTTTAATTGTTCCATTCATCATTGTAAGTCAATGTAATTCAATTTACTGATGCGTGTTTCTTTATGCTAAAAACCTGCTTCAGAAGACTTACATCGTAGAAGTGTTCATCCCCCAAGTCTTTTCCAGAATGAATAAGGAGTTACTCTACTGAAAGTTTCATCAGTGTAAAATGGAAAGCATGCATGAAAGTGTACATGAAACCAGTATCAAGCTCCTTGTACTTACTGGTATATTATGTTTTACATCTGGAGTTTCTGCAGTCACTCTGTGCTTGGATGCCTCTGTCCACAACTCCTGGCCCTTACAGCTCAAAATTTATTAAGCTTACTCTCTATAATAGCAAGCCATCTGAGAGCAGTAAAAATTAATGACATGCAATAGAAAATGGTTAAATTAATTATTCACCAGTTTCCAAAGGACCATAATTGCATTTCCATTCTCTGAGGAGCTCTCTGATTAGCTTGCTGAGGGACTGGGGTGCTCAGCAGCGTGAAGGTTACAAGTACAGAGGTTTGTGTGGGTGCTCAGGAGAGAAGGAGTGGTGAGGATTGTCAGGGGTGGCTAGGATGGCTATATGGGTGTGGGTGAGGGCAAAAGTTTAGATGTTTGTGGCTCTGAAAAGTACTTGGATGTCTAGATCTGCTGCAATAGGAAGGAAGGGATATGTGGAAGGAGCGACTACTGCTGTCTTTCATCAGAGCAAAATTTCTGTAGTTAGTTTGGGAGAGAAATCCTCTGGGACTCATGGGTATAGTCAGGGAAATCCTTGACAGGGCACTTTTATCTTTTTCCCACTAAAAGATGATCCAGTACCTTCTTTTGCTTTTGGCTGCTTCTCTGCTTAAGCTGAGGTGAGACAGACAAACAGCTTGCTGCCAGCATCTTGTCTTCACAGCAGTCGGCAATGGTCCTGCTCTAATGAACTGCAGCTTGACATGCAAGGCGAGGATGATAGACCTGCCAAATACACACCCAGAGAAATGCCATTAAACCTCAAATACTGCTCTTAGGAGAAGGACAAAGAAAATCACCAAAAGGAAAAATATCAATGACTGGAGTCTTGGACTTTTGCTTTTCGATATCATGTTTTCCTGCAGAGTACGGGAAACAATCATTTGCACAACAAAGAAGAAATGCAAATCACCTAGTCTCACTCTGATTTGTTTGTACAATACTTAAGTACAACAGAGTTGTGATTGCCATATGGGATGCCTTGGAGAAGCCATAATAAGTATAAAAAAAAGTAACAAAACCAAGCAAGCTAAATTGGCATACAGGGCATTGCCCATGGACTTTATAGTCCTCAAAACCTTTACTTACAGTGTTATGAGGTATTGTGGCACTCTGTACTTTTCTGGGTGACTAATTTTGGCTTTATATACTTTAGAACATTTTGGCATCACGTACATTTTAATTTTCCTTGGGCAATTCAGAAATACTGTAACAGAGAAATACCAGTCCAGCTAATTTCCTCAGGAGTTGCATTCCAAGCTTGTTGGATGTATAGGAACAAGTTGATACTCTGTGACTATGATGTGATCCTGCCAATCAGAGGAAGAGAAGATTAAACATTCATGACTACTGAAAGGCAATTTCCTTCAATTGTTCATCATGCCTCCATTCTTAACCTTCCCCATAGGATTTCCTCTCACTCTGCACTTCAGAAAAGGTTTTGGTTATTTAGAACTTTTTTTATGGTACTAGTAAACTGATGAAGGGGACCATAATAATCAAATATTTGCTGTTGTTTTGCTTCACTTTACCCATTTACCTAGGTGTGACTCAGAAAGCAGATTTTTACTGTCAGAAGCCATTTGCCTAGAAAAATGAAAGAGGAATTTTCGATTTGTTCATCTATCAAACAAATGCAGTCATGGAAATTAAGCAGTATACCCACAGTAAACCTAACTAAATCAAACCAAAAATGGTATCTTTTGTGACATGTGATTCCACAAAGACTATTTTTCATGGCTGGCCTCATAGACCAGATACAGGTCTGGAAAAAATAATGAGGTAATCCAGGCATAACACATTAAACTGGGAAAAATCCTGTTATAAAGTGGTTCTGATTATTTTATTTTTTTTTTTTTTTTTTTTAGCACTGAAATCTATAGAAGAATTAGCTTGGAAACAGACTTACTAAAAACATATGGAATTTTTTCTTACCATCCTCTCATCTCATTTTTGGAAGATATTTCAGATATACAGGAGATATAAATACACTCTAAATGCTTATCCACCCATGCCACACCTATTATGATACCTCGGTATGTATAGGGATGTGTAACAATGTGTTTGCATTAGGCTCTTAGCTAACACACGTAATGAAATGACAGCAGGGAACTGTTTCCGCTAAAATGAATATAAAAATGGGTCCCAGAAACATACCCTGAATCCAGTATGCTATGTTTCTTGGTATTCCTAACTGTGATAAAATGAAGACCATGTCAATGGTAAGCCCTAATTTACATCTCAGCAAAAGGATTACTGTTAACAGCCTCTGCCCACCCAGAGCCAGCCACACTGCCGAGGTACCGAGCATCCACACAGATCCACTGATGTACAACTCCACATGCAAACAGTAGCAGGCAGGAATATTTTTTCCTGTTCTAAGGCAATGCCGCATGATGAGTCAAGTCCATTAAATTCTACGTGACAACCTGGGACAAACACAATTCTGCTCCTAAACAGTTCATGCACTATAAAGGTAAATGAGACACCCACCTGCTGCTCACACCAGCAACCTGATGTCTGTGAAAAACAAGAAGTGTCTCTCAGTTTGAACAAATATAGATATATCTGTGAACTTTATTTGTCAGTGAAATTAAAAATTTCAGACTGCCCTAGGGAGTGGGAAAAATTGATATAATTTCATTCCATCTTTTTAACAGCAGGTATGACAGAATACAACAGCAAGAGATTATTTTTTTATCCAATGCTGGTAGCTGGATGCAAAATTTACAGCTCAACTGTAGAGCTCAGTCAGTTACTATGAAAATGATACGATTTTGCTCTCATACTGAATTGTGTTTGGGTGTTATTTCTTTCTCTCCCCTTACTTGGTCTTCCTTAATGGGCAGTAGAAAGAATAGGATGGTAATCTGAATTAAGGTAATGAGTCTACTAAATGTCATGCTTCAGCGCTGCAGGTCTCAGGATGTTCAGGGGTGAAGAACTGGGTAGGAAGACTCTGAGGTATATTGCCCTGTCCTTTTACCTCTAGCATCACAGCTGAAGACAAGGAAATGCTGAAATGCTGGATTCTGAGGACAAAATGGCAAATCTCTTTATTAGATTGCAAGTTTGTGCAAAATTGGCAAATTTGGCCATTGGACAAAAGTTTTCTACCCTTTGGAAGGCATATTGGTGGTTTTTATTTTCATCTGGTGAGCGGGAAGTGGTTCACAGGATGTAGGAGAAGAGAGAACCAAGAGGGATTTTTTTGGTTGCTGACTCCAGTTTTCTGCCCCTATGAGCAATTATGCCATAAAATCCTCTTTAGTAATTTATCAAGCTTCAACTTGAGGGTTGAATCTAGGTGGGTTTATTCCTCCATTTTACCTAATTAGTTCCTTGTGAGGAAAAAAAACTCAGACAATGAGTGCACCTTGTTTTCTTCTGTTCTGGGATGGTTACTCACAATTTCATCTCCTGATAAAATAAAAGTTTGAGTTTTTCACGTTAGACTCCAAACTGCTAGCTCCATATGGACCACCACAAAATATCA
The DNA here is from genome assembly GCA_013397275.1 of Burhinus bistriatus. Taxonomy (NCBI): domain Eukaryota; kingdom Metazoa; phylum Chordata; class Aves; order Charadriiformes; family Burhinidae; genus Burhinus; species Burhinus bistriatus. Next base: position 151,286 of record VYXH01002070.1, read on the forward strand.
TGCAAGCTGTTGGACAGGAAACAGTGAGAGGAGAGTTCCTGACTTTCTGCTAGCCCCCAAAGAGCTCATCATTGCCCCCTCCCTGTTTCACCTCCTTGTGCCCCCAAGGGTGACCCCATTACCCTGGTGCGCAACTGGACCCACACAAGCCCCATAATGCCAACCCTCAGTACCATACTCTCTTGCTATTACTTGGCTGTAGGAATACATTGCAGAGATGTTAAAACTGGCCTTTGCCCACACGACTTACCACTGTTGCTTCCAGCAGGACCCACTGCCCCTTTTAACATTAAGTATTTGAGTTACATAAAATTGGCTCAAACAAATTTTTTTTTGTCTCTGGCCTTAAGTTTAACCAGTGTTGAAATGCATTAACCTAAAATATGTGTACCCTTTTTAAAGTCCCCTGCCCTCGCTTTTCCACACGCATATAAATACACAAACACAGTGTTCGATATCACAAATATCATGAAAAAGATCAGCAATCTGAAAGTGTGTGGCTGGCGGAAGGGGAGGGCTCGCCTCTGCCCTCAGTCACCTTTCACTACACTATATAAGACTTCCACGTTAGGGAAAAACCATGGTTTCAGAGTTTTGAGTTGAATATTGGATCTAAAATTTCGGTACGTGTTCTGGTAAATACAAAGTGGATTCACATTCTGCACTGTGACATTATCTTCCCAATCATGTAATGGTACATAATTAGCAATGAGGGACTTTCTTTATATGTTATGTCCTTAGGATTTCACACCTCCCAAAAATATTGAATGTCTGAAATTCTCATACATTTCCTACCCATGATTCTTCTGAAAAATCTGGAGAAAAATTAGTAACATCTAATACACTCCTGGAAATCAAGGTGTTTTCTGAGATGATGATGTTACTGCAGCCATATTCCTCTTCATTCATAGCAGGCATAGCGTATCAAAAGGTGTATTCTGATAAAGCCAGCATGTGGAAGTAGGTTACTTAACTATTCAGGTAAACTGAAGAAATCTGCTGCTTGATCTTGAAAAGGATAGAAGCAAGTCATTAAAGGCAGTAAATTCAGTCTGTAGCTTCTGTCTTTTGTCACATTAAAAGCAGCCTTGAAAATGGATAGTTTGATGGGAGACAGGAACATTTTTCATCACTGGTCAAAGAACAAAAATTCCTGAGTTTTTCTTCATGCATCCGGAAAGCTGTAAAACTAACCAAGGACAAATATGAGGCTGCTGAAATATGAAACAATTAAAGGAAATCCCAGCCTAAATCTTAATCTCCAGATGGAAAGTGTTAAAAAAAAAAAAAAAGTTTCACTGGATGCTCATTCTACTCTTTTTCATTCTTTTTTTTTTTTTTTAAGTGAAATCTGCATACATTTGCAATAAAAAGATTTTGTAGGTTCCTGCAGGAGAATTTAGCTTATATACCTATGTTTCCTCAAGAATTGCCAGTAACAATTTTCAGCAAAGTTGCTTTAGAATTCTGTCATGGTGTTCATTTTTTGCTTCTAGTGACAGTGGTACGACCCTTCTGTCTGGCAGTGATTGACGGTAGCTAAGATCTGGGTTCAATTTGTAGGGCTTACTGATCATACTCAAACATCATCACCATGAGCCAGCTGAAAAAATGGTTTCAACTAAATTAATGTCTATGCACCCACTAAAGTATCTCTCCACTGAAAGTGTTTTGCTGAACAGAAAACATCCAGGGGTTTACTGGAAGGCACAGAAAAAGAGAAGAATCGTAATATATCAACTAGAAAAGCATAAATACCTCAGAGAAAGCAACTGCTGCCCCCAGAGCAGGCTGGCACTGGTGCCAATTCCTCCACTCATGGTTGCACGCAGCCAGGGAAGCAGGTGACTCAACTGCTAGCACTACTTTACGTACCTACAGTTTAGGTGGCCATGATTTTTCAAATACATTAGAAAAACATGTGATGATACCCATGACATTTTTTTTCCCTGAAAGTTCTTCTCTTTCTTCAGGGATTTGGGCTTGTGCTGTTGTAAATTCAAAGGACCTCTCCTCATTTAATCAACACATTAAAAAACTTTAAGGACAGAATTAATTTCCTCTTTTCAAGGGGTAAAAGACTGCTCATTTAATTGGAATTGAACTCACATCAGCAGTGTCTTTGACAACTCAACCTCTACGTACCTCTGCCTCCCATCAGTTAGAAGTGACAGCATGTTATACTGGCCAGTATAATGAATGGTGATGAGCATTTTTATCCATGAGGGCGCCTTGAGTTATGATGATTTTATTTTCAGGAAAAGATACTTTTCAATAGAGAAAAATGAAAGAAGTAATGGGGTTACCAAGAAAATAAATTCTTGCAATACTCAGAAATATAATGAATGGGAAAAAACCCCAACTGTCTAATATTTGAAATAATCAATTAAGACAAGGTTTGTGATGTATCAATCTGCTTTATCTTTTTGGTGAATAAGGTTGCATTTTAACTATGACATCTCAGGATGCGATGCACTGTACATATTTTACATAAGTTCTCTTGTACAAACTTGCAGTTCTTTCCTTGCAAGACTAAATAGTGGAAATGGACTTTGAAACTGATCTGAAAGAGCCTCCTGCTTAGCAAGTCATTGTAAGCTTACATCACCTTGTTTCATTTAAAACTTTATTTGCTGTAACTTGCTGATAAGCACTACAGGTGTGTGGCCCAGGTAACACTTTTGGTGATTCAGCTTCTCTGATCTGCTGCTGTGGACAGTTGCCCATATTAGCTGTTTGTTTCTGAGGAAAATGAGAGAACTTCGATCTTGGAATACCCTGTCCAGAAAGAAACTGGCATGTTTCTTCTCATTGCTGTTGACTTTCTCAAAAAGCATTAAGGCATCATATTTCATATGGTTGATAATATGGAAGATTTAATTATCTGTACAAGTGTCCATGTCTGAACTCATCTGCTTTTCAACTAGATTAAGGTCAGTGTTTTATTCTGTTTTACAATGATCATCTCAATAAATGCATCCAGTAAACTAAAATCACTAAATTTCATCTTTTTATAGGCTACAACAATTCAGTTTTGTTGTATTTCCATCTACTCTTAGAGCACAAAACTAACCCTAGTCGTAGAATTCTTTAATTTGTATTTTTTTATCATCTGCTCTGATATCTGTCTCCACCAAACTAAATAATTGCAGCATTTCTCATCAAGTTGTATCTTGTTCACAGACATCTGAAAATCAGATCTTTTTCATGCAGGTGCTTAACTCAGTATTTGGATATGCCGTTTTAAACACCAGCTTTGAAAACTGTCAGTGTTCCATTAACCATCGGAGTATCTTTACTCAGTATGTTAAAAAATCTGTTTCATGCAAAAAGGTCCAAAACAAAACAAAACAAAAAAAGATTCAACATTAAAATCATGTCAGATCCAAATCTTAAGATTGGAGTATTCCTAAATTTTGAGATCTCCTGATATTCGTTGTGAAAAATACACGTAGTTGATTCTGTTTTTTTAAACAATGAACAAAACAAAACCTCATATAACTCTTCAGAGAACAGAGTTTTGACATTCATAGCAGAGTGTTTATGGGTATCCATTATCTGCAACACATTTAAGAGGAAAATAGTTAAAATCAGGTCCTACAGAATTTATCACATAAATACAAAATCATATATTTTCTTGATCCTCATATATTTTCCATTAATTCTGGGTGTGTGTCATTAGATATCTTGGCTATTTTCTTTTGTAGGGGTGTTATTACTGCTATTTGTTATATTTAGCAGCAGTACCTACAAATTCCAATAGGGAATTAACACTGCATTGTATTAAAACTGTCCAAACAATTAGCTCAAAGCCTGTTTGTGTTCCAGGGAACTCATATTTTAGAATGGGGTGTGGAAAGGAAAAGAATTGGCAAAGGAAATTTGAAGTACACTCATTAAAATATTAATGCCTACAGTTACAGTGTCAGGCCCAGCTAGTTCCTCAGACTAGCTGAGGAACAATGGCAACTGCCTAACAATCCTCATACCCTAAATAAATATACTAATGAAATGGTGTTTATTAAAAGCCTCTTGACACATTTCGTCCTTATTGAAAATTCCCACTGAATACAAGTGCTGTTGAACGTTTAAGGAAGGTCTTCAACACAGAATATCATTAAAGGAAAGAGAAAGGAATTTTCATCTCTATCTCTGGACATTTTGGGGTTCAAAAAGTTTCAGAGAAGGAGGAGATTTGGTATTGTTCTGAGTCAATTTTCTCTGGCTGAGGAAATGACGAGAAGGAAACTATTTCCCCGTCTCAGCTACCATGTGGTGTTCCAAGATAAGGCGAGCACTTGCTAATTCGAGTCCACAAGCAGGAAATGTGATACATCCATTTCCTTTCAGGCAAACAACACAGTTCCCTGGCAGCACAAAAGCATTGCTTCTACTGCTAAATCTCAAACATTGAGAAACCCATTGCTCCTCTGTGGACATACCATTCTATATTTGCTATTTGGATGTTATGGATAGAAACAGTACCTACTCTCCAATCACATGGCCACCAAAGTTTTGGGGTAAGGATTTTGTTTCTTTTTCTAGAATATCGTTAAAGTAGATGCTGAGATTCGCTGATGATTGCCTTAAAATCACATCTAGATACTTTCAAGCCTCATGTTGGAAGCAAAAGTAATGAATAGATTTTGTATCTCTTGCAGTGCAAAAGATTGTTTTCCAAATATTTCTTTGACAAAGTTTTTTTCATGTTTTTAACTAATCAAGACAGCAGGAACTGCCAGGACAGAATTGATTGTTTGACAAAGTTCATTACTGAAGTCAGTTGAAAAGGTGTCTATCGACTTCAGTTTGCTTCAGAAGAGGTAGACATTCTCGACTGTTTAATGGATGTACCTACATGGCAGACATGATCTGTTTCATCCTCTGATGAAGAAGGGATAGCAAAAACTAAATGTGTTGCAACCTTTGAAATAAACTCTTACTCCTCCAGAAAGTAAAATGATTTGCAATTTGTCGTGGTATGTCATGATCAGATTTTCCTTACTTCTTCCTCAATATATATTTTGGTTGTTATCCATTAAGACCGTTTTCCTTCACCCAAACCTGGGAACGGTTCATTAACTGAAACATATAGAGTGTGAGCTGGAAGAATATTTTATACTGAAATTCATTTGAGGTAATTAGATTCAGTGACCTGATCCTAAAGGATTCTGTGCAACAGCTGTGGAGAACTTTTCCCTCCAAAAAGCTCTATCACTTGCTATGTTTAGCATTAACGTGTATTAATGTTTGTCATTAGCCTTTAGCATTAGCGTGAATCATACGATCTGCTTTTGTCTATTTTATTATTGCCATTGAGCAATGACCCTCCAAGAATCTGTGCACTACCTAAAACTGAAAAATACTATGTATTAGCAAAATGAGACTTTTGCCACATAGAAGTGCCCTGGGAAAAGAGTGGAAAATAACTATACAAGAATATTTAAAGAAGTTCCTTCATTTCCTTAGCATAAGAAACAAGAGTCTGTGGAATGCCATCCACATGTTTCCTGCAGTGACACATATATTTTCCTATTGGGAGACCATGAGCAACTCACTTCATTTTTGTGTCTTGGGCTAAAAAGTAGGATAACGATACTGGATGCCTTTGAGAAATACTTACAGATTAACTGAGGAAAAAATATTGTTATTACTGTTTCAGGGTCTCTTGTTGTCTGGAGGCTGTCTGCTGGACTCTGAAGAATATCATTTTTGTAGGGTTGAACTACATGTAATTCTAAACTGGCTCTTTTAGAACAAAAATGAAAGTGCTTTTATCAACATATACTTTAAGAATCCTTGTGTAAAAGGTGCTGCCCCTTGTTACTGCAGATTTGCTTTTATTCTGAGGTAAATTATTGCTTCACACAAGACACGGCAATGTTACATGAAACTCTAAGGAGTCATTAACCCTAATGCTCACATTGTGGGCAAGGTGTTCTCCATCTTCACGAAGAGTCAGAAAAGTACCTAAGAAATGAACGTTTAATTTCCACAGCATATTGCATTCAGCTGGCCCCACTGGTACTGGTGTTACTGTTGTTCCATTTAAGGTACTTCTCCACGTGTGCCAAGCCCCGGTCCTTCAATATCAAGAGTGGCATTTGACAACACAGAGCAGGACATGCATGAGCTGTCTTATTGCCGAAAGGGTCAGCATCTCCTTTCACCAGCATTGCCCAGCCAGCTTGCCAGAGAGTGAAACTGTACCCAGCCCTGATCACCTCCCATTTGCTTATGCTCTGACAGCAAATGAACCTCACAGCTTGGGTTTTTGTGAGGAGCTTGCATGGTCCTGGGAAGGGAAGACACCTCTTATATTTTTCTTCTTTCACTGATAGATTTTAGAAGAGTTAATAGAGTTTCCTCTGCCTTTCCTTTAGGTATATCGTGTGTGGTAGACTAGGGAGGGACACTGTATAGTCTGTGTCAAAAGACAATGACTGACACAAGCTCACTGTGAGGAAACTTCACTTAAAATGCTAGAAGTCCTTGGAGATGCATGACCTGAGGTAAAAATAAAGCTACACATAATAGAGATAAATAAAATTGAGTTCTTTGTTAAATGAGAACGCAGTATTTGAAACAGTGACTTTTCAGGATGTAGCTTACAATCTGTTTCACTGTTTTTCTAAGCCACCCACCACCTAGTGTTGTGAGTGTGAATACTTTACCAAGATGCAGATCCTTTTTCAAGCCAATGTGACTTCTCAGCAGCTCCCATGGACTAGATCAAACTGCAAACTTCTGCATGTGTGTAAAGGTTTGCTGAGAGGGACTAACTTTGTGAGAAAAAAATAAATGCTGTAAAAATTATTAGGGTAACTATTCATAATGATATTTAATCTTTTACAATTTAAAAAAACATCTATTGTCTAACAGCTGGTTCCTTTCTCTGGAAAATACACAGGCAACCTGTTTTCTAAAGCTGTCCAGTTTCTAATGGTAACTTCACACAATAACATCTTAAAAGTGACTCTAAGAATTTTAAAACAATGAACAAACTAAACTGTCCTCCGCTTATTTATGTGTGAGCACATATAAATCTTTTTACAACTGTTCCAGGTTAGTGGAAGTGTGCATGAATAAAGCTGAGTAGATAAAACCAAGATATACATGCCTTTATAGAAGTCATGCTGTGTGAATTGCCTAAGTAGTCTAAATCCTCTCTCTATATTCATGCAAAGCCTGTAACAAATAATAATAATAATAAAAAAATTAACACACTTTTTTGCAGGCTCAGTGTAGAGTCGATGACAGCCTGAAGAGTCGATAGCATGCTTAGCTGAAGGTCTTGCAGGGCTATGAGCTGATGCTGTACCTCATCCTACTTCTTTTTTAATTCAGGCTTCTCTGTTCTGCAGTATTTCTGAAATGGTAAATTATGCAGCAGAATAAAACAGAAGAAACAAAACAGTAGTGTTACTGACCTAAAATAAATTCTGCCAGAAAAAAAAAAAAAAAAAAAAAAAAAAAAAAAAAAAAAAAAAAAAAAAAGGAATATTAACCTACTCTTTAAATTCATGAGTTTCATGATAGAGCTCCTGGCCCTGTCAGCAAATTGTCCTTTGTGTAATGTGTCACAAGCACAAAATCGAGATTCCAATTCTCACTTTGCTAGAGCTGTTCCCTACTACAGATGTTGTGCAGAGTCTTTGTAGACACACATGCCTGTTTCAGACAAGTTGTCTGCGCTACTGCGAGGATTCAGGAGCTCATCTCTTTCAGGTGTCAGCTTCTATGAAGCCATGTAACCTCCAGTCACCCTATTTTGCAGTAGGAATCCATAGCATCGTACTCTGGCAGAGGTAGGAAGAGAAGCAGTTAAAGTCAGCCTCTGCTGAACTTCAGCACTGTTGGTATCACATGAGCTGTAGGCAGAGAATCTGGATCATTTTATTTTATTGGTAGTTTCAAAGGGAGGCTTGGCAATAGCTGAGTGAGAAATTCAGGGTTCGGTACCCATCCATCAACTAATAATCTTGTTTTTTACTGTTTTAATATAGCCTTTATTGAATTCATTTTGATTTGTAAGTTAACAGTGGAAGCAAAGATGTTTCCATTTTAACCAGGAGTGCATTTCTTGTAATTCCTAAAAGCATTCTCAGTTGCACACAATTAAATACAATAAATGGCTTTGAGACAATCCTATTTCTCCAGTGCAGATAGTAATATACTTTCCGATCAGGAAATTTAATTTAAATAGTACATTTGATCAATATGACAGCAGCAGAGAGAAAAAATATAAACAGATATTAATCAACATAAACTTAGATCCCTAGACTATCCTTCAGTCTAGTTTTACTCAAGTATCTATTTAAAAATTCAACATTACAATTTAATACCTTAAAAACATTAAGGACAATTTTTTTTCTTGAATCAGAATCCAGGGTTTTATTTGTCCAGTGTATGGAAACGATGCCACATATCAGCTGGCTTCCAGAATTTTAAGATTGCAAACTGCCTGGCACCAGCACTTCAAGCATCATCACTTGATTTTATAAGCTACAAATGCACTCGTGGTTTTAAAATGTAATGTCAAATTTTGCCTTGTCTCTCCCTCAACCCACTGGTCTTCCCCTCATTATAATGTGTTTGTTTGCTTGAAAGAAGTCAGACTACGTACTTTGCTGGAAAAGATGGTCATTAGGGATGAGCATATTCTGACTTCTGACACTGTGTCATGGTATCGTGTTACTGGTCTAGCAATAACGGTGGTTAAGGACTTTGCGCCGTCTTCTTTATGAACTGAAATACTACTTATGAAGGGCAGCACTGACACAAACAGTGACACAGCTGCCAATGACAGAAAAGTCCAACCTAGACAGCTATGGGACCTGATTTCTTTTCTGGGATCCTTCACGGGCGGTAGCCACAGCAGTGTAGAAGCAACAGCAGCAAATCCAGTCCAGTTCTTTGCAAGTGAGAAAAGAAATATTTGGCTAGGTGTGTGGTGATCAGGTTAAGCCTGTTGGCTTCCACTCCGATGACTGTGTCAGCGTGTTTCCAGCATACCCACTGGCTGATCTCTCCTCATTCCCTTTGCTCCCCTCCACACACTTTGTACCCCTCCAATCCAGCCTTAGCAGCAGCAAATAAAGAGTCTGGGAGCTGCCTCAAATGCCCTGCTGAAGATGTGGATGCACAAAGGCTGCAGTCTGCAACCAGCCGTGGAGCACTTGACAGCAGATGTGGCAGTGGTAGCTTCTAACAGGCTGATCTCTTCCTAGTTTGATCGAAAAGACCATCATAAACCAGAGAACTACAGAGGGCCTTTACCCTGCTAGACAGGGCACTGCTAATAGGGCAGAGGACTTAATTAACCTGAAGATGCAATTCCTTTGCTGGCAGATAGGAGGAAGCGAAGGCATGACATAGAGGCACTTAAAAATGCTCTACACCACTGGAGATTTTTTTCTTAGTAGAAAAAACCTTCAGGGTGGAAGTGGAACAAAGTAGGAGGAAAACATGACAAAATTAGAGCCTTGGATTCAGGTGAAGTATCAACCTTAAGGATGCATTTCCTGAATTGCTGTTTTTCCTCTTCTCTTCCGTTGCCTTTTCTACCTTTCCACAATTTCACCCTAGTGTGCATATTCTTCCTGGTATTTCAATTTGTGGCAATCAGCCAAAATACAGCAAAGGGATTGGAGACACTGCATCAACTGGAATTTTTCCTTCCAGTTGGTCTCTTTTTTGTTACTTCTCTGTGTTTTGGAAAACCCTAGTGATTTTAAAAATGCAATACTTGGCAGCATATCACACATCATAAGGAGCTCATAGCACAAGGAATAAATGTCTTCACAGGAGATATAATGTCTTGCTGCAGAGTCTTTGGGTTACATCACTGACACTTGCAAAAGTTTGGAAATAGGATATAAACAGTGAGCTGCTTTCTTTTGAAATCACTTTGCTGGAGTCAGACAACTTCAGACTTTACAGGCTCCTGTTGTTGGAAGCAGCCCCAATGGAAGAACAGAGAAAGGGAGAGGCGAAGTGCTTCTTTCCAACCTCATGATGCAGTCCTGTTCTAGTGTTTTAGGGAATAATTCCTTCCAGTGTTTATCCAAAGTAGTAGGACATTTTCCTCTTCCGAAAACAGAGACTGAAAATGGGGATAAAGCCTTTTAGTGCACAAATACAAATATTGCCATGACCCAAAACACCACACTGTATTTTTGATGACTAAGTAAGCAGTTCTTCATTCAAAATACTACTGGGGACAATAAATGAAAATTGTATTCCAGTAATAACTGATTTTGTCAATTTTTAATTTCTTTAACCTCATTGCCTTTTTGCATTTCGTTAAAACAATATATAAACAATAGATAAAATTACCCAATAAGAATAAAAATTAAAAGCAAGCCAAATTCATCAATACATGGTGAGTGAGAGGGAAAGGAGCAGAATGGTCCCAGCAAATGTTTTTGGAGGAAGGAATGTTATATCAGTTTGATGAAGTCAAACATATCTGAAAGAATATATCTGAGTCCTTTGGCCAGAAGCCTGTACTAATTCCTCTCCCATGTCACAGACAGCCATATAGATATATAAAATGCAGTCTTCACACTGAGTCTGCATCTCCACATCTAGCATGCACTGACTGTCTACAGTGACAACTTTCCCGCTCAGACTTCCCAGAGTGCTTTATCATGCACTACTTTAACAAGTCTGTTTGCTTAACACTTGAATTTCAGAGACTGGCTTCTGGCTCAGCAGGGATACTGATCCATCACTCAGGACTTGCAACTCAGGGCTTTACCTCGTAGCGTGTGATATTAAAGGACTCAAATTCTTAAGCAGACTTCTCTGTCATGACGGAGTTAAAATGAGAGCCAATTCTATGTGAACAAACTCTCCTTCCGGCTCCCCACCTGTCTTTTCCAATAAAATAAATGGCTCATACTTCCAGATTTGTTATTATAGACTTTCTAGAGCCCTGCTGGTTCTTTATTGCTTGCATAACCTTCCATCTTCTGACTAATATTTTCTCCTTTACTTTTTCAAGCTGGAGCCTTTAAAAAAAGCAAAAGCTGTACATCTCCAAAGCTACGTTTCGATACCCTTGAGACCTCTAATAACAAAGAGCAGTTTGTCTTTCATTCCCATTTCACAGCCAAGTAGATCTCCCGAACTTGTTTTGAAAAGCATATAATCCAAATGCCCCTGTTGATTGCTTCTAGTATATGTCAGTGGCATGTGAACAACCCAATACAAAAGTAATCTCACACATAAAATAATAAATAGGAAGGAGGGATACACTTCCTAGTTTAGTCAGAAAGCTCTCAGAATTCACTGCATGAAATGGCTACAAAAACTGGTGGAAAAATATAGCCTTGGAGACTTTTTCCCTGTTTCATAGCCCAGAAGATATTGATCAGACGGACTAATTAGAGCATATTCTGCTAAAATATGTGTAAAATGTTGTCTGCACTAGAAATTTCTAATTGTGTAAATGGTGTGACTTGCACAATATAAGGTGTAGTGCAGAAAAAAGTAGAATGTTCTTATATCCCTTTGTGTCAGTCTGGTATGGATAGATCATGTCCTTGGGGCTGCGGATTTCCTCAGTTCTACCAAATAATGCACCTGCAAGCAGACCTGGCCCAGTGGGCGTGTAGCTGTGTTGAATAAAGGCAATGGTCACATAAAGCCCCCTCCCACTCCTCTTACAAGAAACCTGCCAACAGCACACAAAATTTTTGTCAACTTCAAAATGTGCTCAGACTTCTGAGGTAGGGATCCTAACATGGAGTAAAAGACATTGATTCTTCCCCAATTCACTGAGAAACTAGAATTGTTTTATTTTCTTATGGTCGACTTGAACGTAAAGCAGGCTGGATCCCCCAAAAGACGTTTGTGGAAATAAGCATACTGGCAGGCAGATTTTTAGTTGGGTTTCTGGAAGATAAGACAGATGGTTCCTCCACGTTTCAGGCCCCTATTTGAAAAATAGAGAAAACTTCCCTGTGCTACTTCGTAGGAATGTTGTCAAGAGAAAGATGATGAGGTATAACGTGACACAGAATCAGACAGAAAGTCGATTCTGGTTTTGCAAATGCTTTCTGTAAACACACTGAGTTTTTTCAAGTACATTTGTCTGAGGAGCAGATGTACAACACAGATATAAAATATGATATATTTAAGAAACACTATGAAAGACAATGAGGTTTTTACAGTAATGTTACATCCTTGAAATGTTTCCCTTCTTATTAACAGTCTTAAATCTAGTGTACCTAAAAGCTGTCCCTCCTGCTCCTCAGTGAAATGTTACGTGATGCCACAAATTGAATAGAGAAGCCATATTTCCAGATTACTTAACCAAAAATTTCACTTGAATGACTTTTTTCATATTGATGAAGAATAATTGCAATGTATCTGCATGGTGAATTTGCAGAAACCAGTGCTGTGAAAATCCTATGCCAATCACCAGAGTTTTTAGGACAGGGACCAATTTTGGTTTTGTCGGTTGCAAATGCCACGCACTGGGACCTCAGACAGACTCCGAGAACATAGTACACAGACAAAAATAAACAATGGCCACACCAGTAAAACTCAGCTTCACCTATACTGGAACTGAGACAGACTTTTTTTTCACCTCTTGCAGAGGACTGTAGGGTAGTCCATCCTCCCAGGCCCAGCAGCATCAGAGTAACTTTGGCTGCATGGCTTCTGCAGCAACAGACACTTCCCCTGGCTAATGGCAATCGCTTTTTTTCCCCCTTCAGATAAGATACCAATCCACATGAAAATCCTATGAAATGAGATGTAGAAAATGTCACATAACTAAATCACTTCTCAAGTGGTCAGAAGCTGATTTAAGTATTCCGCATAATTTTGATAATGATGATGGTAGCTAAAGGACTGCTGGGGCAAGGGAGACCCACCCTCTGCCTGAACCTGCTAAGTTCACTACAAGAGGACTGTTGTCCTACCTACCAGGTCAAGGTCAGCAGAAGATCTTCCCGTTTCCAGCTCCCCTGACCACAGCGTGAGCTGACGTGGGACATGTCACAAGGCAGAAGCAGAGCAGCCTGGGCCAGTGACTCAAACAGGACTCAGCTTTCACATAAATACTGCTAAAACTGAGAGAAATGGCAACAAGGGTGGGGGTTTAACTGAAGGAAGATAAAAGATTGCATGTGGTGGTGAGGCATTAGTAATGGCAGCAATTGTGTTTGAACATCAGCTCTTCAGTGGCAACATGACAGCAGTGAATCTCATTCCTCTGTAACACTCAGGGTCCCTGGCTCCTCCACTGAAGACCTCCAGAAATATTCTTATACTAAACGGGAAATAAACCTATGACTTGTGATGTAGTTAAAATGGAAGGCATCGCTAATTTCCCCCCTCTCAGCTTCAGGGTATACCGTGTGTCTCTCCCCCCTCAGCTGTGTTTGTGAAGGGCTGATTTTTATGTGGCTTCCCAGTTGGATTCCTTATGCATGTGGCAGTACTGTTTGCTGGAGCGGCTGTGTCTGTGTGCTTCATTGTCTTCCAGTATTGCTGCAGAGGGCCTGAAGCAGCTAGGCAAGAGATTCTGCACTGGACCTTCTGCTTGTGCTGGTGCCGTACTATTGTAGGAAGCCAGCACTTCCTCTCTGCTTCATCAGGGACAGGAGTCAAGGTCATATGTCACATCTAAACACGCTCTGCCCACGCTGATTTCTCCAGGAGACAGAACCGTGTTTTAGCCTTACACTGTTTTATTTTCCAGGTAACTTTTGGAGGTACCATTTTGTATCAACTACTAAACTACTATTGTTTTGTATAAACCCTACAAAAAAATGTATCAGATAAATCATATACTCTCTTCTGAAGGGTCACAATGATTAAGCTATTCCAAATTTAATATGATTATGCTTATTTTGGTATCAGCTGAGTGAAAGATTTGATAAGCACGTGAAAGTTATCACTTCCATTACTGAAGCAGACCTTGCATTTAGGAAGCTAATATGTAAATCCATTCCAAGATCTTATGTGCAGGCCTGTCAGAAAGATAAAAGCAGATATTAATGAGGGACCTATTTTTTTCCTTGCCCTTATTCTGGCAAGCCCAAAGAAAAGAGTATTACTGTAGTTGGATGAAAGCAATGAACTATGTCATGAAGAGAAGAGACCAGTCTTACTCTTGCATGCTGTCTATTCAGGGCATGAATTTTTCTTGTGTATAAATTATTCTTTTAAAGTGAGTCTGTCATCCTCGGGCTGTGTTTTGTTGCCTCCTAATTACTGCTTCTTTCCTGCTTTCCCGCCCCTCTCATACAGCCATTGATTTATCAAATGCTTAACCTTCTTCAGCAGGAAGGAGATAGATCTAAGGTAGTAGAAGGAAGAGGCAATGTTTCTTCAGAGTATTATTTAAATATTAATCAGACATACAGTTCATACACATTTTGGCAATTACACCTACTGTATTGACTGAGTATGTGGTGCTGCTTATAGTCACATGAGCTGCCCAAAGTGCCATGGTTTGTTTATCCACCAAATCCAGAAATCTCATCTTTAGGAAATGAAGTGTATTTCTTTTTCCAAGCACCACACCAGTGAATGTGTTGGCATGTGAACATGCTGGCATCAGCAGTCACATAATAAAAGGAGCTTAGTGCTGTGCTTTCTTCCCAAGAAAAATCCCACATAGCTGCATGCTCAACTGCTAGAGCCAAGCAGGATTCAGATTCAGATGAGTCGGTCACAGTCCATTGTGGATGCAATGATTCTGCCTCAATTCTTCTTAAAGAACCTATTGAAGGAAAATGATCTGTATTCATATACAACTTCCAATTTAACCATTGTGATTCATTTAACCAAGACTCAAAGATCTTCCTGAGCCAAATGAGTGTCTGTGAGTGGTGCCATCTCCCTTATACAGGTTAGTCTGAAGCATAGAGATGGAATGAGATGTCCACAATCACAAAAGAAGAGCACAAAGTAAAATCAAGACTCAAGACTGACCATTTTGCCTTTATAAGATTATCTTCATTTCATAACCTTACCCTTTTGTCTGGGAAAAAAAAGAAAAACAGACAAGATTATCAATAACAGTACCGGCAACTTCAATTTTTCCTGCTTTTCAAAGTCAAAGTTTCAATTCTGATACAACCTTAATAAAAAGTACTTGCTCAGATTTTGAAACCTGTTGTATAGTAGTTAAGTTTGCACCAAGCAATTCTAAGTTATTCTCCTAACAACTCTTGAAAACCAAAGAAAATGTAAAAGTAAGTTTTTAGGCTGCAGTAGATTTGGTTCCATGGTAATAATTTAATTCCTTTCTACTTGAGGAGGTGGAAATAAGACTTATGTTAGATTTGCATGGATTGGAAATAGGACAATAGTGACTTAAGAGTTATCTGTGAAATAACCTCAACCAAAACTACATGAAAAATACAAGTACATACAGCATTGTTATGAAATAATGTCTGGGAAATTTTCAGCAAAATAATTGGATGAGAAAAAAATAATCAGTTCAATGCAATGCAAAAAATCCTTTGGGCTCTGAGACATGCTTGCTGAAGCAGACAGCCAGAGCAGTTTCTGCTTCTCAGCAGAGGCCTCTGCCTTGCTTCTCTGGCATCTTATTTGCAGAAGAAAATTAATTCCCTGTTTCAGACATTTGAACTTACAATCCAGCATCTTAACACACACTTATGGTATATTTGACCATTTAACCGACATCTGTTTAAACCCTTTGCTTAAAAAAATTATGTTATATTGATGCTATCTCTCAGTTATCCAGGGTAATGGAAGGACGAGCCAGCCAAGCAGACACATGACTTCTACCGAAGGTGCATAAGTTATGCAGGCAGAATATAAATGAAGAAGGAGACCATTGATGGCTCTCTTGATTGAGAACTGCAGGAGTCTCTAGGCAAGTAGGACCTGGACCAGCCTGGTGCAAACACAGCCCCCCAGATACCACAGGCTCACATGGGACAAGCACCAATGTCCCACTTCACACTGAGTCTCCAGCCTGGATCATCTGCCTGGGTCATCAAGAGTTACTAACACTCCAGCTCAGTAATCATCCCACTTAGAAACTATGCCACTGTTTATCAGCTTGTGGTTACACAGATTCTTGTGGGTACTACTTAATTAGATCACCTGACCCACACTGAAATAGATATTCATAGTCATATTTGACTATCTCTGAAACTGACTGTAACCTGAAAACCTTGTGCTTAGTTCTAAACCGGGATGGCTGCTGTTTTCCTAAATGTAGCATACTTACTTTGGTATTTCCTCCTTAATTTTAAGAATTTTAGGAAATCCTCCTTAATTTTAAGCTTTCATTCCAGTCACTCACGCTCTATTCATATAGGAAATTATTTTATTCGCAGGCTCTGTAAAATAATCATGTCAATTAAGTAGTAACTACAATGCCATATTGCACTGTGGCAAATTGTGTTTTACTGTTTGATTTAGGTTCATGCAGGGGCCATATAGCTTAGGCCTAAGCTCTGGTTTTGTGAGGTTGGTAAGAATGCCTTGCCAGAGGATTGTTTGCTGCACATGCGGAAAAGATCAAAATTACATTACTGTCTTTGTAATGCATTAGGAATCATAATGAAACCACGTGGTAACAAAGTTTCTATCTCTGTCTGCATAAAGGAATCTTTGCTTTGTGTTATGTAGTTATGCCAAAGGCATTAAATTATACATGCTGACATCTCTATCTTAGATTATTACAATTACTCTTTATTTATCATTCCAGTAAAAATCAACTTCCAGTAATATCAAGGGAACATCATTAACTCTGAGTTGGTTTGTAGGATATTGAGATGGCATACTCAACTCTTCTGGTGTTTTATCACAGTGAATTATGGTATTAGTGAACAAAGCAAATGTAGTCTGGTGCATGGATATCATTCTAGACGTCACTGTGGATGGCGAGAAATATGAATTTAAGACCAGTCTTAGTCTCGTGTTTCTCCATCAGCACAGATATTCACACAAAGCCACAAATCTGTACAAGCTTTACTTCATTAAGCTTCTGAACACCTTTGCTGTGCCTCAGTCTACCTTACTTTTAAAGCCTCTGCAAAGTGCTAGTCCTAGGTGTTTATGGCAATGTAATTCAGAGTTTTTCTGAGTTTTGAGGTACTATTAACTTCTTTGTACTCTTCCGTTGGAATGTTTCTTGTTAGCTTGAGTGCCAGGTCCTGCACTTGGGTCACAACAACCCCAGGCAGCGCTACAGGCTTGGGGAAGAGTGGCTGGAAAGCTGCCCGGCAGAAAAGGACCTGGGGGTGTTGGTTGACAGTCGGCTGAATATGAGCCAGCAGTGTGCGCAGGTGGCCAAGAAGGCCAACAGCATCCTNCTGTTTTATCAGAATTAAGGTATTTTATGTATTGTTTAGATTTGCAGCATAAATTTCCAGCAGAGGGCAATCTTGTTCCTAGGTAGGTGACTCTTTGGGAAGTTAACCGTTGTTCCCTCTGCATTTTAGGGTATTAATCGAAGGGCACAGACTGCTTTTTTTTTTTACCTTGTCATTTACTTAATAATTTTTCAGACACTTCCAGAGCCTATTTGCTTACCTGATCGAAGAAAGTCTTAGAAACTGCACAAAATAACGTCAGTATGGGCCTTGAGCTGTCATCTGTTCTACCTTTTTTTTTTCAAGACAGGATATTACAACATCTCTTGACTGCTACAGGTTTTTAAAATCTTTAAAGGGGGTAGATGCACCTCCTGCCTGGACTATCTATTGTAGTTCTTACCTGTCCTCACAGATAGGAACACGTTTTTTAAATCCCGTACTTTTTATTTTATCTGCAGTGGAAAAAAAATAACTGTTTATTTGGTAGGTGAAATGGGAGAATTACTGTCCGTTGCTGCAGAAAAGAATCTTGCACTAGCACAGGCCAAATGAAACATCTCTCTACCAAGCTGTGTTTGAACGCAGAGCACTGATATTTTGGACAGCTTAACTATCTTATTTATTTTATTTATTAGTTCTCATGTCCTGCACAGTCTGCTTTTCTTTCAGCTTCTTTTTCCACAGACTCTGTTTTCCAGGTGCCACCATCCTCGTCTGTTTGTTTTCTGGATGTTACAACTACCTGAACCACCTTGTGCTGTAGCCTGTCACTCTCACTCTTTCCACAAGAGTCTTGCATGACCTTTCTTAAACTTTTGCCATGACTAAGATCACAGCTGGTTGATATTACACAGCAACTGATTCGCCCACCCAACTGAATCATGGGCTGCCTACAAATGATAAATGAGAGGCTGTTTTGCTAATAAAATTAGTGACAAAGATTGGGAAGATAGTAATGTCAACACTTGTCAGATACAGAGAAATTGCTTTTTTGAGCTCAGCGTGACAACAGCAGCACAGGAGTTGGCTACTGAAACCAGCCCCAGCTTTAAACTAAGTTTTCTTGGAGTTGATTGAACCAGCATAAAATTTCAAGTAGTTCAAATCACTCCAAAGCTTCTGTGGTGGGAAAAAATGGTGGCTCTCTGGGCCCAGGGTATTCTTCCTTTCCAAACTTGCTGCCCAGGATGCATGAGGAGCAGTAGCTGCAGCCTGGCTGGCTTAGAGAGAGATATTTGCTACAGCTGTAGGAAGGTGCTATGAGTTTATCGAAACTTTGATGGACCCTGGCTGCTCCTGTCTGATTTGCACAAATGAGGCTGTGCTATGAACATCTGCTGATGACTCACCTGAACCTCACTTGAAACCTGAGACATTGAGACTCCTGTAAAACTGTATCTGAACCATTGTTACTGGTCGGGTTACTAGATTTGTCATTTTTAAGTGCAATTCATGCTTTAATACACTAGCTGGTGCTCTACGTTAAGCTGTGCAATGTTCAGGTATGAATTCCCATACTGGTTTGTATGTTTTTTTATATTGAGCTTTCATTTGGGAAAAAAATACAGGGTGAGATGGGGGCTGAGCTGAATTTCTCCTGTCTGAGATCAAACCCCCTACCAGTTGTGAAGGATTTTCAGCTTTGGGACAAGGCAATGCCTATGTGCACAAGCGTGCGTGCACGTAGGGGGAGGAAAACTTGCACAAGTTTTGTCTCACTGGCATACGACATGACATAAAGGAAAGAAAGCTCACAAAAATGTGAGAAGGAAAGAATGAAAATGGAAATAAATGTAGAATTCTAAAATTTGGATTGAAGTTATAAAAATAGCTCTTTTCCACTGTACAACATGGTAGTATGTTCTGATGCTTCTTATTGCTAATACAGCTGAAATCAGTGAGCTTGTACATTCTGCATACAAGATTGCTGGAGCCTACATGGAATAAAGTTGACATGTCAGGTGTGCAGTTTTGGGCAGGTGGAAGAAAAGAAAAATGGGAAGATTACTTTCAGTTGCTGAAGTAAATGAACAGAATCTTGCTCTAATGTAATATGAGTAAAACATCTCTATAGCAAGCTGAGTCTGAATGCTGAACTTGACTGACAAGCTGCCTTACTACTTCTAATAACTTTAAGATAAAACTACTTATTTATTTCTCTTTTAATAAAGCAATAACTAAAAGTTAACAGCTGCAAAACATAAAGAGTATTTGAAAGTCACCCATTAGAAATCAAATTAAATGTGTAGGTATCATCTCACCCTATAGGTGTTTCCTGCCTCCTTGTGCTTAGCAATAGCATGAGCAGAACAGATGCTCGGAAAGGTAACCGGCTCTTTATTAGCTTTATTAGCTATTATTGGCAAATATGCAGTTCAAATTCAAGTCATGTGTGCGCAGCCTGACTAAAAGATGCCTTTCCATGTCGCTTTCCTTTGCATTCTGTATTTGGTCCCCTCTTCCCCCGCCCCACCCTGGTTCTTGCTCTGATATGCTCTCACTGAAGCTGCTGCTTATGATTTTGAGAGGTACTACTACCCCTTCATATACCTGGCCAGCTGAAAAGTTTACAAATGTATATATTTGTGAGTATATTTTGTGCCCACTTTAACTTTACACCTTGGGGAAATTATGTCAAGACTACTGGAAAAATGCAAGCCCCAAGGATTTCCTGAGTTCAGGGAGCAAAATGCTGCTCCAGCCTGTTGCAGCCAGAGCTGAGGGCAAGAGAGAGATTCCTTGGGAAAATGAATCCTCAATGCAAATGTGTTTTGAATTCAAAGGGTTGTCTTGCTATTTGATATGGTCCATACACAGGAAAGGAAAATTAAGCCCTCATGGAAATAAGAGATTGACCTGAGTACATCTGCAAGGATCCTGCTAAACTCTATGATAGAGACAGGATCCTCCACCACAAAAAAGAAAATCCATTTTATGAAGAGTTTGGCTGATCCAGGGACTGACAAGTCTAAGTAGGGCCTGTATTGCTAATTTTTGGTGAGATATACCCCAAGGTGAGGAAGGAAAGAATGTAGTCCTCTTCTCAGAAGACTTACTGATTGGTATGAGTCCCCATTGGTTGGCCTTGCTACTGATGTCCAGGGTGGATGGGAAAAACTTGTTTCATGGCCATAACTAGGAAAAGCACCTTATCAGGCAGTCTATCATCTTTACTAATGACATATCCAAATTTCTCCTGTGTGGATTCTATAGAGTGTTAAGGACTTGCTAGAGGCTATGAACTTGATAGGATATACACTAAAACTTCATATATGCAGTTTATGGAAAGTTATGAAAGCCTTAAAGAAAGCTGCAACAACCAAGAAAAAGCTGGGCGTAGCAGAGGCAATAATCCCCTGTACAAACCTGTAGCACTGCATTTGCTTAAGATCGCATGCAGAAATCGGAGAGGAGGGAACGAACAGCCTTCAGAAGGAATTGCCTGATCTGGATAGATGTTGGGCTGACAGACACGTACAGCCTTGGTGTTCAGATGTGGGGGTAACATCCAGAAGTCATGGGTGTTACTGTGGGCTCTGAATCTCCACCCATGTTTGCATGGACACATTGGAAGTACTACAGATGAGAAAGTAATGTAGCTAAGATATTCAGTCGCTTTGTTTCCTTATTGTTTTATTTCTGGCTTCGTACCTCGAAGCCAGTCCTGGATTGTTGAAAAAAAACCTTTGTCCTTCACCTCAGCTGATGTTAGAGGTGAGAGTGGAGAAAATTGACCAAGATGGGGTACCAAATGTTTTCGGTTATGGCATAGTCAAACTTACTATTATTGGCAGCATCCCCATCTTACCCTCAAATTTTTACCTTTTTTTTTTCCTTAAAAGCAGAGGACAGAATGACATGCACAGCTCTCAGGAAATCATAAGATATTATAATGGCTCCGTGGGAGACACTTTGTGTCAGTATTGCTCTGACTCTTCTGAAAGGCTAGTTCTGCCCTGGCACTGCCCAGATTAAGGATGAGAAAAACAACTCTGTGAAAACCAGCTGTTCCCCTCAAGATCCCAGGTGCAGCAAGTCCCATTCTGCCTTTGATCTTTTTCTCTGTTTGGTAGTATTTTCTCCAATGTACCTCAGGGCTGTGATAGCCTGAATGTTTTAAAGAGGAAATCAATGGGCATAGATTTACGATTCTTCAGTGTAAGTTTTTAGACCTGAATTACATTTCAGTGAAATTCATCCTCTGCAGGGAGTGAACAAAAAGCAAGTTCAGCCTATTAGTGTGACCCACAGCTCCCACTGAAGTCAGGGAGAGTCTGGGAATAGAAAGAATAAAGTGTCTGTAACCAATGGGTCTAGTGATATTTCTATAACAAGAAGCAAAAGCATTAAATGTAGGTCCAAATGGAAATGAGAGCATTTGGGGTACTATACGGCAACTGCAATAGTCAGTGTAAACCCTGCTGAGTTTCCCCAGGGAATAATTTGACCCTCTATTTTTATGTTCATATACAGAGGTAGAAAAATAAAAGAATCAAAGAAGTTAAAGAAAATTAAGACATTATCCAAACGGATAATTGTTTGTGCTGTACCTCCAGCACAGGGGAACAGCACGTGGGAAGGACTGAAGAGCTGCACTCAATACTTTTGTCAATTCCCTTATCTGCTTTTAACAGTGCGAAACGCTGATTTGATTGTGCAGGTGGTGAAAATTATGGCCAGAGGGATGCAGGGAAAAATCCTCACCATGGTGCATGGCAACCCCAGAGCCAGGTATGCTTGTGTGGTTTGCTGTGCTTCTGCTTACATGCAAGGCTGCTGAGCTCTGCAAGGAACCCTTTCGCCTCCTCCCTGCTGGAGCTGAGCACCCAAAGAGGAGCGGGGGGATCAGGTGGCAGTACAGAGCCCGGTGCCTGGGGGATCCCTTGGCAGTCTCAAATACAATAACCTAACTCACATTCCAGCCGAGGTGCTAAAGAAATCAGCCTAAGAAAGGATTAGTTCTTGCTCTGCTTTCCCATAGCCACACAGGGACAGTTGTAGGGGTACTCGCACTGCAGCTCTAGTGTTTGGGAAGTGCTGTCCTTAGGAAACTCCCTGGGATTTACTCTACTGGAGGTGGCCAAGTCCTGGCTCTCCCTTCCCACCTTTGGGACTATGAGTAGGAACTTGCAGTAACAGAATGTATTAAATCCATTAAAATGGCATAATTGGCTATTCCTGACCAAAACGGGCATGGTAAGGCCTGCTGTGTCTCTGAAGATATTTTACAAAGGGCAGAATCATGATGAGTTTTTCAGAAGGCTGCCTATGGTGACAGAGCTCTGATCTGCAGCCAGGAGTTGCAGTGCAGGATGCTGCCTGTGGATTCTTGCAAAAAGCAGACCAGGCAATCACCCTTTGACTTTAGTGTCCCCAGTCAAGAGTTTCTTAGTTGCAAAAATGAGGGCTTAAAGAAAAATTATATTTTAGGGTCAAGGCTGGTCCGCCTCTGAAGGAAAGGGCAACAAAGTGTTCCTGAGACGGAGCAGTGCTCTGCAACAATATCTTATGCTTTATCCTCTCCAGTCTTTATTTTCCCAGTTGAAAAGCATAAAGGTTATAAGCCTTCCCGAAAGCAGAGGTTACAAGCAAGCGACAGTAGGATTGTATAGCCTTCCAAAATATCAGCAGCTTAATTAGGGCTTAAATTTTCTGGGGCCCATGGAATGTGAAGTCTATCCTGAAAAAATGTAAGTTGAATAAACTTGGGTAGGAGATTCATGGTGAAACCAGTAATTCATTATAATGTTGGTCCTGTCTAGAACCACACCTGTAAAGGCACGTAGGGTGAATATACTACCCCTCTGGCAGGGCTTGATGGGCAGCAGCAAGGGCTGGGTTCAAATTTAATGCTGCTTGGAGTCCCCCCACCCAGAAACCTGTGAAAATTTCATGCTAAACTTTCTGGTGCTCAAGGAGCTAATTTTCCCCAACTGCAAGTATGAATCACATAGCTAACAATTTTTCACTGAAGGGAGAAAAGTAAGAAGGTAGATAAGGAAGGTAATAATAACTAATTCTTAAACTGCAATTATACCAATAACCATTTATGTCTCCCCTGCTGGAAGGAAAGCAAATGTTTGCTTTCCCCCTCCTGCAGTGACCTACTCGAAGTCTGAGCCTTGCTAGGCACCAAGGCCTGACTTAAGCAAAGGTGTCTGTTGGCGCATACTGGGGTACCTCTGCCTGCAAACCGGTCCCACTGGCCATGCCTGCCACCTCCCCTTTCCCTCTGCTGTTTGCTGGTTGCTCTCCATAGCCATCCCACGGGCCACTGGCTCTCTTTGCCTCTCCAGCACCTGCTTTGGCTAATTCCCACAGCTCAGACTCAATGTCATTATTTTGGGTTCTGGAAATGACTGTGCAGCACCATAAATTCACGGGAAAGGTAACAGCTCTTACCTTGCAAGAAAATTTTGAACCTAGTCTCATCTTGCCCTTTTTGGGCTCTAACATCTGCATCCCAGTCCTGGAGTTACTGCTTTCTGTTATGGTGATCAGCCAGGGACAGTGTTAGCTGGCCTGCACTTCTGTACGCTATAGAAGTTACTCACCTTTCTCTATCTAATGAATACAATTTCCTTTTCAACAGAAATGCTTCACAAATGTGGTAACACAGCATAGACAGAATAAACAGGTTTCAAGCTGTCCCATGGCTTTTTTTCACTTATTCCCTCTTTGCCCCACCAGTAGTCAAGATAATGTTCCTTCTTGTTTGTGATCCAAACCCTTCTTGAATTTTGAGGGGATCTATAAGGGTTTTGTGTTCATTTCAGGCCTTATCCAGGATTGCAAATGTATCTCTGAACTTTTTAGAATAGCAATAAACCTGGTGCTCAGTTGCAAAAGTAAGTGAAGTTTTCTGAAGCAACTGTCCTATTCTTAGAAATATACATGGAAAAAAATGTTATTCCTCCACAATGTGAAGCCATGTGGGAGAGAAAACAATCCTAGACATGCTTTTTTTTGTTTTGTTTTCAGATCTCTTAATTCTTGAAAGCATCTATAAAAGAGGTAGAAATTTAATTTTCTTAATGGCAGATTAATGCATCTTTAAATTGGGCATTGGGAATGGGAAACATTCAAGAGATTTAGTATTACTAATTGTTAGCTCTGACCACAATCATTTAGTATATAGTAATTTACATTAATTATTTTGAGGATTTAAAGTATCTGTTACTCAACAGTAAAAGGCTGGGACGTGCTTATGTTGTAATAAATACAAGGCTTACACCATTAAGAAGATTGCAGAAGCTACATCACTGTTGTAGTAGGTGAGTTTGCAAACACGTACACATAGAACGTATATGTCTACAAACAGAATGACAAGTGTGCATAAATCCACACCTCATATTGTCCACAGAAGCAAATGCTTGGCAGTTATATGACACACCTTGGGGCTGTGAGGTAGCCGATTCCAGAAGAAACTGAAGACTTCTCCCTTGCATTATGTCATGGTTTAACCCCAGCCAGCCGCTGGGACCATGCAGCCGCTCGCGTAGTTCTCTTCCTTCCCTCAGAAGGGCAGGGAGAAGAGGGAGAAAAAGAGGGGAAGGGGAAAGGAAAAAAAAAACCCTTGTGGGTTGAGATAAAGAGAGTTTAATAGAACAATAACAGAAATGGAAAATAACAATAATAATAACAAGAATAACAGTAATAATAATGACACAAGTCACTCTCACCACCTGGTGAATTGGCATTGTCCCGAGCAGTGATTGCGGATTCCCTTCCCACCCCAGCCAACCCCATTTATATACTGAGCATGACATCTATGGTACGGAATATTCCATTGGCCATTCCATGGTTCTGTCTGTGTGCCTTCTCAGCTTCTATAGGAATCTGAAAAGAGTCCTTGAAAAGCATAAACATCACTTAGCAACAACTAAGACAATATGCATTACTGACATTCTCTTCACAGCAATCAGTAGAAAGAGAATTAACTCTTTCCCAGATGAAACCAGGACATATTGGTACAGAAACTGATATTAAATGCAAGCTACTTTCTGAATGTTGTTGAATTATGCAAATTAAAGAAAAAAACACCATATAGTGAGCGCAATCTGAACTGCTGTGTTTGTATTGTAAGGTTCATATATTACATACAAAAACCTTAGGGTTTGTTCACCTTTTAAGGTAGCTGCCATCTTCAATTCATTTTCTGGCAGGAAAATCCTTCCAAGTTAATGAAATAACTTTGCTGTGTATTTTTGCTGTATTTCAGAGCAGATAACAATAGCCTTCACAGTGTCCATGGTGGTTGGACTGGTGATTGGAGGGATCATCTGGGCGTTGTTCACTTGCTTGTCCCGTCGCAGAGCTAGCGCCCACATTTCCCAGGGGAGCTCCTCAGCCTTCAGCCGTCGGTCCAGGCCCCCCTCCCATGGTCACAGTACCGGCAGGACTGGATTTTACCGCAACAGCAGCTGTGAACGTCGGAGCAACCTCAGCCTGGCCAGCCTCACCTTTCAACGGCAAGCCTCCTTAGAACAAGCCAACTCTTTCCCCAGGAAGTCAAGCTTCCGCGCATCCACCTTCCACCCTTTCCTGCAGAGTCCTCCCCTCCCTGTGGAGACGAACAGTCAGCTGATCACCCTCACTCCCACAAACACCACCACAACCCTTGTGGGAAGCACCACCAACAGCTTAAGTCGACCCGAGTTCCACTGGTCTAACAATAGCCTCCGCATCTGCCACTCCACACAAACCCCCCCACCCGCCTATGAAACCATCATAAAAGCTTTCCCAGACTCCTGAGCTAGGTCCCTGCTGCAAACACGCACGTGCATTTTAGGAGGAACCTCAATCATCTCAACAATTTTCTGTGCATGATGAAGATCACTGAGAAGTCTCTGGCTGCCGTTGCAGAGAGGACATACATTGCCAAGAGGCAGGCAGTGGCGATTTCTTAGAGCACAATATCCCACTGTCCAAGGAATCACTTGTCTTTGCACTGCTGGCTCTAATTTACTGCTCTGCCATATGCTTACATATTTATAGTGTTGTATCTTTAATTGTAACCATTTTATCTTTACTTTAGAGGAAAGAAAATGCTGCCACATAAAAAACAGATCATTTCTTGAAGAAACAGATCATGTTAGGGATTACTGATACACACATTTCTGCAAATTTCATTGTTCTGTTTCTTTTTAAAAAAAAAAAAAAAATTAAAAAATCTGGTTTTACATATTTTGCCAAGGATGTTAAATTTTCAAAGAACACCTCCCATTACCCACCTTCTTCCTATAATCACAGAACAGCTTCTGCCTGAGGAACCTTAGGCACAGACCTTGTAGAGGATTTAACATCACAGTCCTGGCTGTGGTCATAAACATCCTGTTCTGCTGATTGTAAAGGATCTTAAAAGACTCCATGTTAGGGCTGCTTATATGAAATTCCCTCCACAGTATGTGAAAAATATTGAAGTATACCAAGCTTCATGCAGTTTTGAACAACATACTAAAAGCACGGTAACAATTATAAGGAATTTTCTATGATTCTGAGATTCTATGAATTTTCTGTCTGTAGCCAGCAGAACAGGTAGTCTCATTTTAATACCCAGCAAGGCTGCATGGGAGCAGAACTCCTCATGTTTCATTTTTCTAGTTCTGGTTATCAAGATAAGCAGCATGAATGACAACTATTTTTTTAATTAAGTTTCCTGTTTTGCTATGGGATTACTCATTTCCTTATTTCAAATTGTATTTCACAAATTGTACCAACATTTAATTCTTCCTGGCAAGTTATTCACTGAAATTTTGTCTTTCACTAAAGCAAGATTTTAGACATCTATGGCTGAATACTGGGATTGCACAATTAGTTGTAATATGAAGATAAAGACGGAGTATTTAGTTGAGGTTGACATATATTCTTGACTGTTGTATGTGTATCATGTCAAGCTAACCCCTGGCTTAGCAGAGACTAATTGCATTGACGTGAGAAAGCCAGGATTTGGAAACAGCACAGGCAAATGGGGCCTGACTAAAGTCTTATTGTATCAGTTTCCTGTTAAATATTTCATGTTCAAATAAAGGGTAAAGAATTTCCACAAGTAGAGGAGCAGTCCTGCTCCTCACTTACAAATAAGCCTTTTCATCCCAAAAGGGCTGGGCAACTCCCAGCTGCAGGACTCCTGATTCTGAGGGGCTGGTCCTGTCCTTCTGTAGAGAGAACAAGTTCTCATCTGTCTTCTGGGAGGGACAAAGATTCAGCAGCTTTTGAGAACAGGCAAAATGCTTGACATCTTAGTTCCTGGGCTTTTGGAGACTGGCAGCATGCATCCCTTTGCCGAGCTCAGCACCCCTCAGGAAGCACTGGTATTGATCTCTTGACTGCAATCTTCCAGCCCAATATCATCCGATTTGCAAATATGACTACAACCATTGAGCTTACAAGCACTACTTACTGCAAACCACAGTTATTCCTTATTGTAAAGGCCAATTATTTCGCATGTATTTACTGACTGGCTTTCATTGTTTTATTTTTAGTGTGCAAAATTTTCCCTTCTGGAAGGATATATGTCATTGCTAGAAGAACAACAATTTACAGAGTTTACAAAGCATTTCACTACAGACACTACGGATTCTACTACACCAAAGACTTGTTGATAAGACCACAAAACTGCGTTTTGCTGGTCACAGGCTATGGAATTAAAACAATAGTCCTCTAGAGAAAGAAAGTTGTGTTATTTCATTCATTAATAATATTTTTTTTCCTTTAGAGTCCTATTGAGTGTGGTGAACTTCATTGCACACACAAGTGTGTTCATAATGTCCTGGCTCTAGAATAGGTGATGCCACCTATTCTAACATGCCTATGAAAAGCAGCATTCAAGCCTGCTCCCTTCGCTTATTAAGTTCAGTGAACTGTTTGAAGAGACAACTTGGTCTACAGTGTGTACCCAGCTAGCCAAAACTGCTTGTTCCTTGAGAGTGAAAGCATTTTAGATGAGTAAGTTCTTACTCCTGCATTGTAAATGCGCATTACATTACAGTAGAACTTTCTACAGCATATTATTACTTGTATTACATCATATTTAGTAAACAATGTAGAAAGGGAAGCTTAAATGTACTGTATTTTTTTCCTCCTGAAATCTGTACTGGATATCAAAACATTTTTATATGTCCCTTGGATTTGGGAGATTAAAAACGCAGATTGTTTGGTGCATAACCAGTATGGCTGTCAGATACCTAACTACTAGTTTAAACCATGTCTGAAATGCATGTTTTGCAAGCACTCTGGAAGCTTCAGAATGTGAAATAAAGTTAGATGTTACAATCTCGAGCTCATGTTTTTCCTTAAAGATAAATGTGTTGACTTGCATAAAAGATCCTTTAACAGGAAGGGTATTGTCTTTAATTATGCAAGCTAGTATAGTTGAGTGTGTGAATGAGGACTTGGTCCTTCCTCTGCTGAAGATGTTATATGAAGTCAGCGTCAGAATTTGCCATGAGAACACCTTCCAAGGATTACAAGCGAGAATGTCTCTAACAAATAACAGTGCTTACCAATCTTAAATCTACTGGTTTCCAAGTACTTGGACTTCAATCTGCAAAGTGAGCAAATGCTTGCTTTAAGCAGATGGGCAATCACTATAAGGTTCATGCTCAAATAGGCTCGTGCACATTTTATTGCATTAGGAGCAAAGCACATTGCACAGGATCAACCCCCAGACTGAACTACAGGATTCAGGGATCATTGGGTGTTTGATATGCAAAAGATTATACTTGCTCATTGTAATGTTTTTTTCTAGGCTTTTATTTCAATTTAAAATACTGGGAAGAAGAGTTCAATTAAAAAAAAAAATAGCGCAGAATTCAAGATTTCAAAGCATTTACGAGCAATAAATTAAACTTCACAATAATTTTGCATCTAATGCATTTTCACAGTGAGTGGCAGTGATTAAAAGAATCCCAGAATCACACAGGGAGTGATAGGCAGAGCTTTGATCAGCCTCCAGATATCCTGACACCTTGTCCTGAAGTGAGCAGAGATACTTCTCTTCACAAAGAGAAACACTACTCTATTATTGTCCACATACACAAACCCAATTGCTCCATTTCTATTTTCATATAGAAGACAAAGCTTGACAGATCTCTGTCTGAGAATTGTTATGTTCCAGCATATTTACAAAAGTAGCTCATGCTATATTTCTTGACCTTTCCCTACTGAAGAACTGCTGATCACCTTTTGAGACAGCTACTGATTATCATACTGTAACACACCGAACATGTAGTATCTTTGCCAAATCAAATTTTTAAAGTTCACTTGCAATTTACCATGAAGTTTTTGAGTCATCTCAACATCCATTCTTAAGTATAAACTGAAAACTACATTTACTGGAAATATCATCTCAGAGGTGAAATGACACATGCCAGATCCCTGACCTATAGGCACTTGATAAAATTAGGTGATGATTATGATGTAATACAGCTTCTGGAAAAAAAAGAAAGAAAACGCTAATTGGAAATTTACCTCTGCCAAGTCCAGAGCAGATTAAGGAAAACAGCGTTGATATAACTTCACAAAGCAGAGAACAGACTTCTAGAAATCAGTCTTACAAGGTGTTTTAAAACTCAGGTAAAATACATACAGCTTCATTTGGGTCTCTTAATAAAAGTGAATTTTTAAAGGGGTTGAGTGTTTGGAGTTTTGACTTTGTGGGTAATTATTTATTTACCTTTTTGAATGGTAAAAAGGATGACAAGATCCTAATCTCTTTTTCAGTGGAATGTTAATAGTGACTATAATTGACTTAGTATTTTTCATCGAGCTGGGCTAGACAGTTTTGAGAAAAATACTGCAGCAGTCAACAGGTGAGCTACTGCTGCTGGCAGCTCTTTTTGAAACACGAAGGACAACAAAGGGGAAACTTTTCCAGCTTGATTTTCTGCCTCGCACTGCAGCAGCAGCATCAGTGACTCGACTGAGGATCTCTGGCCTCACCGTGCCAGCTGGGGGCTGTGCATTATTCTGTGCTTTTGTCCCCAAACAGAAGTCTGGTTTGCATGTCTTGTTTCTCCTTTTAACTTTTATGGAAGCTTTTGGCTCCCATTAGATTTCTGACG
Source organism: Burhinus bistriatus (assembly GCA_013397275.1). Classification (NCBI taxonomy): domain Eukaryota; kingdom Metazoa; phylum Chordata; class Aves; order Charadriiformes; family Burhinidae; genus Burhinus; species Burhinus bistriatus. The sequence continues at coordinate 181,671 of VYXH01002070.1, forward strand.
ACGTTACTGTATAAGAGTGGCAGTGTCTGATGGGCATGGACTGGATCACGGAGCTATTTCAGTAAACATGTTTCCTGTCTGCTTTCCCGGTGACATTCTGCATCAGAGACATGTTTTCATCTATTTAGCAGCAGAATCAAGTCATTGTGTGCTGAGAGCTGTGAAAGAACAGTTGCACTATTTTAGAGCAAGGAGTTCTTTTAAACAAGAGTAGCTTAATCATGAAAGGGATTACGTAGAGTGATGGGACTGAGATAGCAGGAAATTGGATTTGCTGATTTAGGACATAACTGTCTGATGTGCCTATGACTAGGGAGAGTATGGAAAGGCACTGGAATACAAAATTATTCATATCTAGTTCAGGGTGGACCTGCATCCATATCGATCCCCTTTATTTTATGGCAGCACATTGATGACTACACAGGAAAGGCAATGCTGCTCTCTTGTTCCAGCTTGACAAAAGCACAAATCACAGCTGGCAGCAATTTGCATTTCTTTGGACATGTATGGAGAAGTTCCCAATGATCAGCTGTGCACTGAAACAGGATGAATCTTCAGCCTCTAGACTGACCAATCTAGGGCTTGAGTTGAAGCACACTGGAGAGCCAAAGAGGAGACCCCTGCTCTGTTTCTGTGCTGCATATCCTGGTGATCTTTTTAAGTTACTTTTGTAGGAGGGAAGAATTCTCTCTAAACCTTTTCTGGAGGGATTGTAGATTTTTTTTTTTTTTTCTCATTTAGTGCTTCTCTATTTAGTTCCATAGTAAGTTCCATATCTCTCTCTGCGGATAAGTACAATGATAAAAATACACAGGTCTTCACTCTAACCTATTCTTTTGTTGTTCTGCCAAGTAACAGAGCAGATGACTTTGTTATCCAGAGAATCACTTTGAGGAATTGATTGGGTTGCGTGTGATAAGCTCTCCAGCACTAGTTTACCAGCATCAAAGCACTGATTTTTTTTTCCTGTAGTCCCCTGGGCAAATGTCATGGAAAGATACAGACACCTTTTTGTCAGTCATTTAGTAAAACTTTGAATTGCCTTGCAAAATTCTTATAACTCTACAATGCACTAATTCACGATGCAGGTAATTTTGAACATTTTGGGTGACATAAAAATGACTCCTGTAAAAATTTCTGCACACTCAAAAACCATATTTTTGGGTGCTTGTATATGCACTAAATAAAATCTTGTACATATACTAAAAATCTTTCAAAGCGTCTAAATGCTTCTAGGCATCGAATCACTTCTAAAAAAGAAATTGAACATTAAATATGTTCCCACATCATATAACCATGTTTGAAATGTATTAGCTTAAAAAAAATCAAACTCTCTCTGAGACACCAAATTTAAGTATTTGCAGGTTTTCATCTCTTCTACCAACCTAGGGAACCTGCTCTCGGCCAGAGACATCCCCGGTAAAACCAAAAATATTGAGGAGAGAAACAGGGACTGAGAAAGCTCAGTGTAGGTTAAGACAGGCTTCAACTAATCCAAACAAGTTAGAGAATGGCAGATTTACCTTGACTGTGCAAAGTAAATGAAGTGTAAACGTGTTTAATGTCCTGATAGTGTTCCTGAAAGATGCCTGAAAGGGTTTCCCCTGATTGGGTCACCCCAATCCATAAGAAGGCACATGCATCTGCATGCCTTCTCACAGACATTTTATGGGTACTGAAGGCTAGATATCACCACATACATTTAAATGCATTTACTAGGATCACAGGAGGTATAAGTAGGCATTCCTGCTTCTTTCAAGGCACCTGTAAGACATTGAACGGCTAGATGATTTAAAAGCCGCTTCCAATGTTGGGCATTACAAAGATATAAAAACAGATCGAGAATGTTTCAGACAATCTTGTTGGGCTTGACATTGTACCCAAAATCTGAGTCATTAGTAATCAAAATCTTTCAATGCTAACTGTTCATTTATCAGCACAACAGAACAGTGAATCAAAAGAAAGTAAGAAATATAATGTATTACATATTGCTGTTCCGTAGGGGTAGATTTGCAAATGGGGTGTGCTAGACACACAACTGAGGGCCTTGCTACACAAGCCCAGTCCGGCAAAACAGATTGTTCCCACTTAACCCTTAACCCTCTGAATGCTCTGACTGACCACTGATGATTTAATCTATATTGCTCTATTATTGACTGCAGTAAAATTACTCATATATTTAATAACTCTGCTGAATCAGAATATAATTCCATAAACCACATCATTCTAGTGCCTAGTTTAAGAGCATAATTTGTATTTGCCAAGTGATTTCTGTTTGTTGAAAGTTCCTTGTGCGTGAACACAGATGACTACTCTGTTCACCTCACCTGCCTAGTCACTCTTTGAGCATGTAAAATGTTCTGTGAGGATGTAAGGGTAATCCTTACGTCCTTACACAGACACATGAGGGCTGACAGTGGAGGTCATGGTGACTCAGTGCTCGGCCATTCCTTTCTGTTATTTGATGTGAGAGCAAGGTTAAGAAGTCCTGAATCACAGCTTTATTTGAGTCTTGGCACTTCTGTTGTTCCACAGGTGTGTTTTTTGCAGAATATCACATCATCTCATCTCTCTGGATGATGTGCCAATGAAATAGGACGACAGCAAGAAAGACTAAAGAGAAGATTTTCTAGAGTCTCACTCTGCTAAAGACCATTTCTGGGCACCATTGGGGGGGGATATTTTAGAGGTGGGTTTGGAAAGCAAAGCCAAGCAAAGACAGTTCTAGCATCAGATAGCCAGTGGGTTCCCTGGCTGTTGAAGCCAACGTTGCAGGGATCCCGCTTGTAATCAAGACTGACTGAAGACAAACTGTCCCCAGCAGGACAATCTCTTACAGACTTATAAAAAGATTGTCTCTAATCTCTACTGCCTCTAGACAGCATGAGGAATTGACAAAATGCATTATATTCTGATAGATCCTGAGAGATCTTTCTTTGGGTTCAGCTTCATCTGGAGCTGTCTGGAGGACAGGGTAGAAAAGAGTCTGGAATTGCTTTAGTGACTCCTGCTTACGGCTTATTTTCAGATTGTTAAATCTGTACATGACATGCATTGCGGAGTGGCCTTGTAACCTTTTCATTATCAGGACACTTCTATTTGGGTATCTTTTACTGTGTGCACAAACTCTGCAAGCAGAATTGTGTGCAACCTTACGAGTACACACAGTTATTTACTGGGTAGTGTACATAGTAGGTAACTAGAACTAAAATATGACTACACTGAACATTAATAAGCTCTTCAGCTCCAAAGCTGGCAATCACTAATTTTTTTCCTAGCCAGACAGTTGTTGTTGAAGTTGGGAGATGCAGCCCTTGTTGCTGCTTCGGAGAGGCTGATCCTTGACCTTGCTCAATCACAGACACCTGGGCCACAAGCTGGGCTCAGGCTAAGCTTTTGGAGCCATAAAACTCTGGGTGGAGCATTGTGCATAAGGGAACGGAGGCCAAGACAGGGCTATGGATTCAGCTTCAGTTTATGTTACCCACTTTCTCAAAAAGTGTAGCTATGTTATTCAGTATACTTGTTCCAAGATCTGAGAGAAGTGTAAACCTCCCTGAGTCAACTGTTCTGTTACCCCTTCACTCTGAAGGCCTTTGAACCCAGTGTTCAAAATGACAACACTCGGTGCCTAATGTCATTAAGTGAAGTCTTCTCCTTTTGATATGAACCTCTAACCATTCTGGAAAACTCGATGTGGAAATTCTCCCATCTGAGCTGATGCCATTAGAAGCAACCAGAGGGCATCTCTTGAAACAAGAGCAAGGAAGGATACCTGTGACAGATGAACCTTCTTGCCTTTTCCACACCCAGTGTTGTGTCACATAGTTTTCTGTTGTGACATTGTGTGATTCCATATCTATGGAATATTTTTCTATTAAACCAGAAAATGTGTCAGGTAAGACAAAAAATTACCTGTTACTTGAAGAGATGGAATTGTACTTGAAGCTTGTACAAAATAATCGTCTACTACCTTGAAATTTAAAAAAAAAAAAAATTAAAAAAATCCTCTAGTTACATGCTGGAAGAGAGTTATACAGTTATTTCTACTGTGCAGCTATCGATGTAACTGCATGATTGACCCAGGGTCACCAGCAGCAAGATTGACATCTAGATCAATAATTTATAAATCCATGCTTTGTTGCAGTCTGGGTATGAACTTTGTCAAACTTCAAGAAACTAAGGTTCATTGCTTCGGTTCAACAGTTAGCAATATTTTAACATTAACATTCAATAGAAATGAAAATACTACATTAGTTGTTGTAATACCAGTGCTGAACACTTACTTTGTTTCTGCAGAGAGCACTTTCATTCAGACAAAAAAAACCAACAAATAAATTGCAGAATATAATTTTACACATGCATGATGACAGCACATATGATGGCTATCAAAGGTGTTGCTGTGCATTTTAATCTCTTTTATCTTTGTGATGATCTTCACCTCCTGAAATCCCTTAGAATCCTAATAGTATTGGATCTATTTATGTGTACTTAATAAAGTGGAATATATTGACTGCGGTGCTACATTCACTGGAACGTTCTTAACACTTTATGTAGGATGGAAAGGATAATGAGCCATTGATGTATTGGCCAAGAAGCCAATTAAACAAGATGTAAGAGCTTACTGTTTGTTTTGATGACCTGTGGAGTTGAACTGAATGATGAACTAGGTTGGAACTGTATCTCTCTTGTCTGTGAACACTGCAAAAGTTCTAATATCGAAAACAGTTAAGTCGAAAATATATCATTTATTAGGGATGGTAAACTAATAGGTCGATACTTTCTTCTATACGGCTTCTTCATGGAAACTAGATGTGAATACAAATTTTCAGAGCCATAATAGCATACATTAGAGTAGTGCTAAGAGACAGCACGTTACACTATGCCCTTTATACACATGGACAGTTTTAGAAAACCTCTCTCAGCTCTTTTTCCATGAAGACAATAGTGGTAATTGCTTGAGACAGAAGCATTTTTAGCTTGTTTCTGCCATAGCTTTTAGACGGTTGCTTTTTTCAGCCTGGTAAATAAAAAACTTGTGATGATTAGGTCAGTTCAAGGAATAAAGTTATCCTGGCATAATTAGCATCTTAAGATATCCCTTCCAGCTCGACTGACGTGGGTTTTTCTATATCCTGAGATGATACGTCTGCTCTCACAAGCTTCCAGACAGTGCAATAGTAGCAGTGTTCACCAAGGGACACAAAAAGACTGTGGCCATGTGCACATTCTAGAACCAGGATCTTGTACTATACACAGGGAAAAGGATCCATGCAAAACTGGAGAAGTGTCCCAATCCTTTCAGCACAGATGTCATGGTATAGACCTCATAAAAGATTCCAGTCACACAGTTACAAAGTTATAAATGAACTAAATTCTCTGATACTTCATGGGTTTTTTTGTAGTCAGTATGGGAAGTAGATAGGAAGGCAAACGGACTTTTAACAGCTCGGCTGCATCTGGAGCTGTGCTCCTAGCCATTAGCATCATTGGATTCTCGGATTCCATGAGCTTCTGATGAACTTGCAGCCAGACTCCGTGAGGTGACTGTGAACAATGAATCAGAGTAAGATAAGGTGCCCCAGGCATGTTTGCTCTCAGGCTTTCTTTCTAACTTTCGAGCTCCACTGTGGTGCTGTTGTATGGGTTTAACTTTCAACAGGTAATCTGAAGGGATTCTGGAGGTTATTTCCATTTCATATTCCTTTTGTACAGGTAGAGGCAAAAGGATGTCCGTAAGGTATCATATAGTACAGGTGACAGGCCCAAAAGCATTTAAGGACACGGGTTTGAAAGACTGTTCTTAATATCTGTTTTGATAATTAGATATTAGCTTAGAGAAACTTACATATGTCAGACAGAATATCATGAACAATAAAGTGATTTTTCAAAGGTTCACCATAGAAAATCCAGTTTTGTATAGTCAAGTTGATTTATGTAGAAAACCTCAAAACTCTGTGAAGCAGAGTTGGCTGAAAATGGATGGGAAGCTGTGTCTAAATGCTGTGGCATCTTAAAGACATATATTCTTGACATACACAGAGGTTATTTTAGATTTGCAGAGGAGAGGAATGGGCTGGGGCAGCTGCAGGAGGAGGAACGCATTTCTGGTGATGAAAGTATCATCTGATCCTTTGCTGAAGGTGGAAGATTTTAACGGTGCTGGTAGGAATAGGACATATTTCAGATAGCTTGTTAAAAACAAAGAATACCCAACATGACCAAACCAGAAACTACTCTGCCTCCTTACAAGCTTTGTATTACCGTGTGATTTTCTGGGTTTTAAGGTGAATGAAATGATTTTAAAAACTTAGGTGAAGTATTAAAAAGAGATTGCTTTGAAAGAAAACCAGAAATACTGAAGCTTCTGTTAAAGCTTGCATAGTCACGGATCTTCCTGAGGAATGACTGCAGAATACATGTGTCTGATATTGAGAGGGGCATGGCAAAAACATCACGCCCACACTAAAGCATGAGAAGGAATTTGGACCGACACTTCTAGGACAGCTGCATACCATGAACCAGGTAGACATGAAGCAGTAGTTCAAGCACATACCAAAGAGCATAAACACTTGGAGAACAAAATATTTATCCCAGACTGCTTTGGAGTCTTTGAGAGAAACTGAGATTGCACTTTGGGGTGAGGGAGAAGGGGTTATGAAAACACAGAACTAAACTACAAACCATAGGAGTTTTCCTTGATGGAGTGATAGACAAGGGAAAAGACCCTTAGGAGTACCTCTGGAGTTAGTAGCTCTCCTGCATGCCTTTTGCTCATGATGGTATCCACTAGGAAGTTTTAATCCAGCATGTCTGTGTTAATGACATGTCAGCACATACTAATGCAAGAGGTGGGAGAGTCACTGGAAGTCATGGGCATAATCCAAACGTTCCAGTGATTTTGAAAACTGATTCTGAAAATTGTTAACCCACACAGAGTCATAAGGCAAATGTACCACCTGGAACAGGAGGGACTTGTACAAGTGTTGTTAATATAATTTACTCATTGCAGGAGTTTACTCTAGTTAAGGACTCTGTTCTGAAGATCCACACTTGTGACCTGAGAACAGGGCTCAAGACGAGTGGGAGAGGAAATGAAGGTTCCCCTGTTCCACCTGCGTGACCCCCTCACTGCCCAGGAACCAAGGAGACAAGCACTCTTCTGCTGAATGTTTCTGCTGCAGGAGGCAAGTCATGAGTTTTCAATTGCAGAATATTTGTCTGTGTTTTATTCTGTTTACCGTCACATTTCTGAGTCTGCAGAACTGACTCAGGCTAAAGGTATGATAGAAAGGGAATTGTGCTTTTGAAATAAAACTTACCTAAAAGAATGAACTGATGGTTTTCTCCTTATTTGTCCTGAGAAGCATTCAGAGATACATGCAAAGAGAGTGAAGCTGGGACAAGTTTCAGCAAGTGACCCCATGCATTTTTTCCAACCAGGTGGTATCGAGGAATGTGAATGTTTATGGGAGAGTGGGACCAAGCAAGGCAACAGGGTGCTGACAGCATGAATTGGAGATTATGCTAATCATGCCATTAAAGGATTAGGGAAAGGCAGGTTAGATTATCACTTTTTATTTGTATTTTTTACTCTTCATATATAGATTCTTGATATTACTTCTGTTATCTCTTTTGTGGAAGTTGGAAAAGCTGTTCTGGTAGTGTTCCATCAATCTGCTCTATAAGCTCTAAAAACTCCTGGATCAATGTGATATGGCTATTGGATCAAAGGCAGAGTTTCTGAACTCATCTACAGGAACATGAGCTGTAATGCACAAGGGAGATTCTACAGACCCAATGATTCTGTGAGGCAGAGCTCATGAGTCAGTAGAAGTTTCCTTTTCTGATGTAATACGCAAGCCCTAAAACAACTGTCTTTTATTATTTTTCTTTTTTAAAAAAAAAATAAACTGTATTTCTATTACTGATGTAATTTCTCTTTTTAAAATACAATAACATGATAAATCTAGTAAATGCTAAGCAGGTCCTCCATGGAACTAAGCAGATTTGTCTCATCTAAAGATTTAGCTTTAAGAGTTTTTTTAGCCCATCAATTTCAGCACAGTTTTGCATGCTAAAAATAGTAATCAAATCTAACTCACAAACCTAAAAACTCCCAAATCTCTTTTCCCCAGATGATGTAGCTATTTTAGGTAATGCTTGGTTTATATATACACCACACAAGTTTGTATGGTGAGATAAGCTTTCAAACAAGCTTCTGCTCTTTGCTCAATCTTGTCTATTCAGTTTTCCATTCTTTCCAAATATTGCCCATTTTATGATTATGAGATTATTTTTTTTAAGTGGAACACTAAAGAAAATAAAGTAAGAGTGAAAAGTATCAAAATATGTTTGGTAACATATAGACCAAAGATAAAAAGTTCAGTAAACGTGAAGCTGCTATGCGTCAGGATTCCCACAACAGCCACTGCAAAATACTTGACTTCCCAAGAGTTGCCTGCGTCTAATTATTATCCCGGAGAAGCTCCCAAGCACTATTTTTTTCCAAGTGACTCTTTCCTGAAAGGGTGGAGTTTCTGTCAGTAGAAGACAGCAGGAGTTACCATCCAAAAAGGCTCCATCTGCCTAGATCTTGAAGGACTCACTTAGGACTCCCACAAAAAAGGGGGTTTTCCTCATCTGTTTAAAAAGATTTATTTTCATTTTAATGACTTGCTTTTATCAAAATACCTGGAAATGTTGTATGTGAGCTTCAAGAAAAATAAAAAAATTGAAAAAGACTAGAATTTGGATTGCCACACCAAACCCTTCTCATTCATCCCAAAACAACCTCCCTCAGTGAAAATCCTCTTGAGAAATCATGGAATCATGGAATAGCTTGGGTTGGAAGGGATCTTTAAAGGTCATCTAGTCCAACCCTCCTGCAATAAGCAGGGACATCTCCAACTAGATCAGGTTGGTCAGAGCCCCATCCAACCTGACCTTGAATGTTTTCAGGGATGGGGCATCTACCACCTCTCTGGGCAACCTGGGCCAGTGTTTCACCACCCTCATTGTAAAAAATTTGTTCCTTGTATCTAGTCTGAATCTTCCCTCTTTTAGTTTAAAGCCATTACCCTTTGTCCTACTGCAACAGGAGAAAGGGAGAGGTAGCACCTCTTCTTCAGTTTATCTTGATTCAAGAGGAGGAGACGGTAGGTGCAACAGGGTGTTGAAGGGAAATGCAGACTATTGTTAGTGAAATTGAAAAGTGCTTGGGACATCTGGGGTCAATTCAAAGCTCCACTGGAGATTTCCTGGGTAAAGAAGAGGAATCCACTTGATCTCCCTATGACTCAGTTTCTTGTCCATAGAATAGGGAAAATAGATGATATTGTAAGAATAGATGCACTAAAGATTGCTTGGATCATTAAAGGGGCGATAGAGAGAGATTTTTCAGGAATATTGCCAACCCTAAAGAGGTTCTGAGGCCATTTTAGCCAGCCCTACAGCATGTTACTCCCTTGTCCAATCTAGTGTACTACATGTGAAAAGGGGAACAATGTTACAGCAAACCAGATTTACCAGGTACGGTAAATAAGTGGGTATGGTATGGTATGGTATGGTATGGTATGGTATGGTATGGTATGGTATGGTAAAAAAGTACTGATTTACCAGTGATTCTCAAATTTCTTTGGCAATGCAGTCTATATACATTTCCTCACAGCATGCCGCCACCCATATAGCACGTACATAGCAGCTGACAACAGACTTGTTTTTCACATATCCCTCGGATTTAGTCAGCGGCTCCCCTCCTCCCTCCCAGGGACCGCAGCCCGCAGGAGTCCTGCGAGACCCCCCCTCTCCAGGCTGCTGAAAGGAAACTTTTCCTTTCTTCTCCGCTTCCTGCTGCCGGCTGCTTTTGGGCTTTTCCCGCAGCGGAGCCCTCGGCGGGAGCGGGTCCGAGGTGCGGGGGTGGGGGCAGCCGCGGTGCTCCGGGCCCCCCGAACCCGGCGGGGCTCTGGCCGGGGGGTGCCCGCGCCCTCCGGCCCGAGAGCCGCCTTCTCCCCCACCCCGCTCGCCCCTCCAGGCCAGCAGGCTGGGCACCCGCAGCCTTCGCAGCGCCCCAGCGACGCGGCTTCACGCCACCCAGGAGAGGGGTTTCGCCTCCTCTCTTTTTCTTTCAGGCACTGGGGTGAAGTCCGTTGAACTTTCCCAGGTCGTGCATCCAGCACAGCGCCTATACGCCCCAGCTGGGAGACTTCTGAGGGGTGAGGGCAAAACGGTGCTATTGATGCTCATCTCGCCATTCCAGAGCAGAATTGCTTCTTCGACCTCTAGTTATGTAGTAACAAGGGGAAAATTTCCTGAAATTAGACTACTGCAGGAACTCTGGTTTTAGTCACAGCTGTCATCCGAGAAACAAATTTCCAGGCATTTTTAATCTAATTCACTTAATTTTTATGTAACTGAATTAGAAAATGTGATTAAGCATCGCAGAATCTTGGGCATTGAGCCTGCCCAACCTTAAGTGAAACATGAAACAGAGGAGAAACTTATTAGAAGTAAGAAGAAATGGTGAAATCGTCTGTATGGATTTGGTACAATCGTTACTTACTGAGTAGGAGGATTAGAAGCACAAAAGCTCAAGGGGGAAAAAAGAAAAAAAAAAAAAAAAAGAGGATAATGACCTTTTCAGCCGAANAAAAAAAAAAAAAAAAGAGGATAATGACCTTTTCAGCCGAAATTCTTGCCGCGATTCTTTGGCAGGTATTTCAGGGCAGGTACTGAAAAGACACCTTGCGACACTGAAGAGGTGCTTGCAGGAACAGCCCGGTCCTGCCGGCCCGCCCGCGCGTCCCACGCCCACTTTCCCCGTGTTTCTTTCCCTGCTGCCCACAGAGCTCTTTGAGGCAGGGAAAACTCGAGGGCGAAAATGGAAGGCTTGAAACTACCTGACCCTCCCTTGCTGAGGCAGTGACTCCAGCCCAGAGGTCTGGGCTTGAGACACGTTAGCGGGCAGAGCTGACCCCCCCCGGTTCCCGCGCACGGGGGTTTAAGATGCGCTCCAGCCGCGCTTCCTGCGCGCCAGCGCAGCGGGGGCCGGGGCTGGGATCCGCGGAACGACGCTTACAAGCACCTACGGTGCTTGCATGTAGGGGCTGATCCGTTTCCCACGAAAACACACAGTTTAAACGAAAAAAGCAAAGACTGGTAAACACCCCGCCGCCTGCTAAAACCAAGCTAAAGCCCGTCGAAAGATTTTAAGACCGACTCCCTGCAGCGCAGCCCCTGCGCGCTCAGGCGCTGCGGCTTGTGCGAGCGGCGGCCCCTCCGACGGCGCGGCCCGGGCGGGGACCCCCGGCAGGGAGGGGTACGTGCCGGGGACAGAGAGGGACCGGCTCAGCCTGAAAACACTGGCGAAGGGCAAGGGGGAAGCGGCTCAGCGAGGAAGCACTGGGGGCAGGAGCGAAGGGCCCCGGGGGTGCAGTCACGTCCCCTCCCGGCTGCCCCGGGGGCGGGTGGGGGGTCGCGGTACGGTGTCCCCCCGCGCCCCCCGCCAGCCGCCTGCTCTCCTGCTTTGCGAGGCGGAATCACGCTGCCGACGGGGCCCCGCTCCCCGCAAAACTAACTCATTAATAGAAATCAAATAACGGCGGGGGAG
>VYXH01002071.1:0-35789 GCA_013397275.1 Burhinus bistriatus
TGATTCTGCCCCTCTGCTCTGTTTTTGTGAGACTCCAGCTCTGGAGCCCTCAGCACAAGAAGGACATGGATCTGTTGGAGCAGGTCCAGAGNGAAGGACATGGATCTGTTGGAGCAGGTCCAGAGGAGGGCCAGGAAGATGATCAGAGGGCTGGAGCACCTCTGCTATGAAGACAGACTGAGAGAGTTGGGGTTGTTCATCCTGGAGAAGAGAAGGCTCCGAGGAGACCTTTCAGTACTTAAAGGGGGCCTACAGAAAAGCTGGAGAGGGACTCTTTATCAAGGAGTGTAGTGATAGGATGAGAGGTAACAATTTTAAACTGGAAGAGGGTAGATTTTGATTAGATACTAGGAAGAAATTTTTCACTATGAGGGTGGTGAGACACTAGAACAAGTTGCTCGATCCCTCGAAGAATTCAAGGCCAGGCTGGATGGGGCTTTGAGCAACCTGGTCTAGTGGGAGGTGTCCCTGCCCATGGCAGGAGGGTTGGAACTAAATGATCTTTAAGGTCCCTTCCAACTCTAATCATTCTGTGATTCAATGATTCTGTGATTATAGCAGAACTGGAAAAGGTCTGGAGATGTGTGACAAAAATGTTTAAAAGTATCAAACAGTAGAAGGAACTATGGAATAAGTTACAGCTTTCCAGCCTAGATAAGAGGCAAGTAAGGGGATTACATATATTGTATGTTGTGAAGAAAATGCATAGGAGATGAATATTATTAGCAGTAAAGAACATCCAAAAAAAGAGAAAGTAGTATATAAACAATTTCTTCATTTAGTGTATATCCTTGGCACAGAATGTTGTTGATGCCGAAAACTTACATGGGTTCAAGCATGGAGTGTGTGAATTCACAGAATCAAATAAAACTAACTGAGGAGTATTAAAAACAGATTTCCATCTTGTTCAGAATGCACTTAGCCATCCCCTTTTACTGAGCATTGCACATCACTGGAAACTGCAGGAGGCAGTGGTATAACCTAGTTGTGTTTCCATGTTCTTTTCAATATCTCACATAAATGCCTGCCGATAACCATGTTGTGGTTTTCATGTTTTTTTTCAGTTTTTGATGTTAGAAACTGAGACCCAGATAGAGAAAGTGAATTCTCCAAGGTAACACACTCAATCGACATCAGAGATAGGGAATAGAAGTAACTGTCTCCTGACGGTCATCCTTGTGCTTCATCCCTGAGACAGAAGGCAAGCCTTGCCTATCTAATGGATCTCTAAAACATGACTAGATGCATTCAGTTTAAAAAAAAAAAAAAAAATTAAAAAATTGCTTACAAAATCTGTATGCTATAAAATGGGTTTTAAAAAATAATACACTACAGAGAGGAGGAAGTCTGACAGCAGGCACTATGTCTCATACTGTGTCCTGGAGTGTGTGTGTATTCTGCGCACAGACACTGCCACATGTGTCTCTGATTAGGCTCAGCTGGATGCAGCATTCTTGATCGACACACAATAAAAGAAATGCTCTTTTCTCTCTCTGTGAGAATAGAAGTGTCCCTTTTTTCCCTTTCTTTCTTTGCAGCAGGTTCCTAAGCGGTCTGAACAAATCCAAAGGTCTTGGTTCCTTACTGTCTTGAGGTACCACAGACACGTGAGTATTTATCTCAGCATACTCGGGTATGAAAAAATGTCGTCATAATGTTTCAAGAAGATTCTCATACTTCTTAATTTGCAGGCAATGATTTCACATAGCTCTAAGTGGGAGAAAAAGCTTTCTCATATAAAACAATATGAAGGTAAGCTAGCTATACAAAATTGGAAACCTGGTTTCCATGACCTGAATGAAAATGTTTGCACTTTACTTTTATCTAATTTCACTCTAGGGAGCACTGGAAAGGCTGTGTAGAATTAGTAACGAAAGTGTAGGAAGACAGATGCTTCATTCAGGCCCTGATCCTGTATGCCACGAAGATGTACAGGAGTTTTCTCTCAGGTGTAGGAAAAAAACAAACCCAAACCATAGACAGGCCACAACCCAGATTAAACAGGACCTAAACCAGAGACTATCAGAAGAAAAGTACAAAAGAAGAATGCAGCTCACTAGCAGAATAGATCAAATATCCATCAATATCTGCTGAGATTTTAAATGACCTTCAAGCCAGAAATAGGACTGGCCTGGAATAGGGACAGGTGGCAAAGCAGAACTAGCCAAGAAAACGAGAAGACCTTACTGTTTGTTTTTGTCCTCACTGATTTGAGAGTAAAGATATTCATGTGCTTTACTATGTTTAATAATATCTCCTCGAAAGAGGGAAAAAACAGATTGCCAGTTTCCTCTACTACACTTTTGCTTAGCTTTTAGGCAGATTTCTCAATATGTATCTCAATATCTTTTTCTGTATTTTGGAATTCAAATAAAAATATACAATGAATAAAGGCTGATTGTGCAACCATGCATGCAAACGGCTCTCTACTTGTCTGTGTTTTAAAAAGCTGATAAAGAAGTACACTTTGAGTGCCCACTAGTCTTCAACTATCCCTCTAGACAGGGGCTACTGAAGGAATTGGTTCCAAATGTCAGCAAATCACACCCTCCTTCTGGTCAGAGGGTGGAAGAGGGTGACCACTGCTTTTGACAAGGAACCCTTAGAAACAGTAATTTTCCTAGAAGAAGGTGTTCTTCTCAGAGGAAAGACCTTGCTGAGGACCAATTTGTTACCCATCTTAAAGGTAATGAAACACAAGAACATACATGCTTTTATCACAGTAAATATTGGGAAGAGGTTGGAATTACCTTTTCAGTCAGAACTGTCCGTCCTGGAATTAGGTATCGCTGTGGTTAGTAAGATCATAACTCACTCTAAGGTCCAGTTCATCCTGCTGAAATGTACTCTTGCGCTTTTTGAGTAACAGCATTGCACAACAAGTTATTAAAGTGGGAGCTGCTGAATAATGCATTAAACTGAAATTGCAAGAGGAATTTAGCTTGTCAGAATGCTGACCTAACTGCAGCTTGACCGGCACTTTGGAGCAGAGAGAGATCTTCCTGGCTTCTGAAGGAGTAATAGGAACTGCAGTAACTGTGGTCTGGCAGCTTGGGCAAGGTGCTGGGAGCCAGAAAGCTTGGCTCTGTTTGTAAACTGGCAAAGGAGGGGCTTCTGCTCTTTTCCACTCAAGTTGTTTGTGGAGACAAGAAAATTCAACTGAAACAGGTTCATTTTCATGAAAAGTTACAGTTTCAAAGAATATCTGCTTTGTTGTGGAGTTTCCAGGAAGTTCCAGTAAAAGTAACATTCATTTGGAAAAGACAAACTATAGTTATATTTCCTTATTACAAGGCAATATTTGAAGAGGTTTTTTCCTGTTATATCACACTGCAGTAGAATACTACACTCAGAGCATTTCTGAACAACAGGCACTCCCTGAATGTTTAACACCCCACCTTGACCTGGGTTAGAACTTCTAGTCCCACAATTACTGGCAGGATGAGGGGATTTGAGTCTGATCCAAGAGATCAGTTTGAAAGAAGATGTAGCGTATGGCAAGCTCGCACAGGAAGGAAATGAAGAGCTGGGGCAGTCCTCCCCAGCCCGTTTACAGGCGGGTATAATCCCTCTGAGGTTGTGGTGATGTTGCTTCACTGGTACTGTATGTTACAATACTGCAGACTAACAGTTTATGTAAACAGGGAATAGTAGCTTGACTCCAAACTTTTTCATGTACTTTACAATGAAGTTAGACTCCATAGGAATTCTAACACTTCTTGACTTGTTGTCAACATTTTTATTCTTTTCATGACATTAATACCTGCTACTGTCTGTATCAACTGCTTAGCTTAAGATAGTTGTCCTGTTCTTGGGGTTTTCAGTTCTGAAATTCTTATCATTATATGTCAGGTTTTGAGACTAGCTGTCTGCTTTCTACCACGTAATCTTAATATTTCCTCATGTTGTTTTCTCTTTTTAAAACTCATCCACAGATTGATGTATTTGAAATATACTATAAATTTGATGTCTTTGTATAAATGCAAAATTAAATGAAGAAAACTTTTTATTCCTCCAATCAGTATTTCTGATAGAAATGTTTTTCATGGCAATAATGTGAAATAATTTCATCTCTAGTGATGAAATTGGAATGGCTGAAGTCCAGTCTGGGACTGAGCTTTTATGCAGTTGGTAATTCTGCCAATGTTTTTTACAGTAGCTGCCTAACTTTACTGTACAGTCCTGATATGATCTGAGTGTGTTGAATGAAATTTTCTTTTTTTTCCCTTCTCTCTTTTTTAATACATGCTAAAACAAAGGAGCAATTTCACTGGGCTTAGTTTGAAGGATTACTGAGCTTCTCAAATTGAGGTGGACAAATAGACTACATTGATTTCATAACTGAAAGTTAAAAATATAGAAACATTTACTCAAACATCAAGAGGTTTTCAAAGCAGAGCAATAGTTCATGTGAACACACAAGAATAGGAAGAAACCTTTACTCTGCAAAAAAAGACAATTTTGTTCCACCGCAATCTGTTGTTCTTACCTTTCATGAGGGAAATAAAACTGTCACATGTCTCATAAGCGAGTGATATGAGTCCGTATGTAGCAAATAATTTTATCGGTGGATACCAGAGGAGTATTTTTCTTTAGCTAGCCATTCTTCTGTTTGGTCTTCAGTAGAGACAACTAATGTTAAGTTTTGAGGCAACAAATGTAGTTTTGCATGGCGCATGGTGCAAAAAGAAATGGCTAAACCAGATAAGCAACTGCAGTTCTTAAAGTAGAGCTGTTTACCCTCTAGAAAACAAGAGGGGGACAATGGTGGCAGGAACAGCGACAGCAGCAGTGATGACTTACCCATCTGTATGAATGCCTAATTAAGGGGAAGCAAAGAAGGTGGCATCAGACTTTTGTCAGTACTGTCCAGTGAAAGAGCAAGAGGCAACGGGTTAAAAAGGGTGACCACTCTAAGGGTGGTCAAACATTGTAACAGGTTGCTCAGAGATGTTCAGGAGTTTGGGTTTGGGAGTTTCCATTCTTGCAGCTGTTAAAAAACCTAACTGGATGCATGTCTCTGCAACCTGCTCTAGGTGACCCTGCTTTGAACAGAGAGGCTGGACTGGTCTCCAGAGGTCCCTGCAAACATCAAGTATTTTGTGATTTCTGTGAAAACATCTGAACTATTTTTTCAACTTTCTGCTCCTAGAGGTAGGCCTTTGCATATGCTCAAACTGCACCAGCCTTGACGTGCTGAGAAACTCAGTAACAGCAAGCTGAAGTCAGGACATAGGTGTTGCTCTCCTGTGGCTTGTCTGGCTTGATTGTGGCTTTGCTTATTGAATTGTTAAAACATACCAAAGACACACTATTGACATCAATACTAGCGAGTGCATTGGCAATGCTGTTTTCTTTTAAAATACCCTGGAAGACTGCTTTATGACTCCTTCCTACAAACTTACTTTTCTGCTTTCTTTGCCTAGGAGTGGGAGAGCCAGGTTTAATATTAAAACGTTTATCTCCCAAATAAGCACCTTTGCTACTAGGTTCATGGTTTATTTAGGCATTAATACAGTTGAACAGTGGCAGCTTTAACACTTTTTAGCCACTGGAGATCTCAACAGATAACTTTGTAATAGACATATATGGATGTATTTTTGTATATCTGCATGTGTTCTCATGTGTACTCACGCATATGTGTAATACTTGGTGATAGCTAGCAAAATCACCACAGAGGGCTGCTGCACAAGCATATGAGCTCACAAGAATGCTGACATGTTTACATGTTAGTAAAAAAAAACAACCCCAAAACCCAAAACAAAAAACAAACAAACAAAAAACTATAGAAATTTGTTGCAAACTATACCTTATTACAAGCTATAATTCAGAGGGGATTTTGCTAAGTATTTCCAACAGGCATGTGGCAATTTAAGATGACAAAATGTTCACAAATGTTGTAAGGTCCTTTGCAAGGTCAAGACCATTTTTCCCAGTTTCATAGGTACAGAAACTAACTATTCTCATGTTGTTAGTGTTATCTGGATAATGAATAACATATACAATATTTGTTTTGAACAACCTTGTTCCCTTAAATCTCCATTGCATTATCCTGTCACTGCATGTCACTGCCAAAACAGAATGACAAAGAGAAATTTTCTTGAGATCTATGATGGGCACCATTATCCTGAAGATAAGACCCACCTTTCTTGTTGCAGGGGTTTTTGCCTTTGTTTTGAGCAGTTTAACTAATCCTGTGTTAAATAAAATCACTGTGTAAAATACAGAATTGATAAACAGAGAAATATAAGCCATTTGGAAGAATGAAAAAATCTACTCTCCTTTGAATATCCTAATCATTAAACTTTACAATACACTTCCCCTGGAATAGTTTTTGGGACTCATTACATCTTGAGTTATTTCTGGAGTGTGGCCCACAGTAAATAGGATATAGAAAGGGCTCTATCACACAGAATAGTCTGTAACTGGTGATTTGCTCTTCCCAGGGAAGTAAAATGTGTATGGTTTAATTCTCTTACACTGGAAGAACTGTATTTGAAATGAATGCTCTAACAGCTAAGGCACTGTACAAAAACTGGCCAGTGGCACAGTTTCTCCCATTCGTCTATGAATGCAGATGAAAAGCATGAGCTGCAAGTACCTGCTCAGTGAAATAGTAGTTGGACTTATTTTGAGGAAAGATTATGGATATTGCTGTCATGTGCATAGAGACAATTTCTTGCAACCTTATTGAAAAGTTTCTGCTCTTAACACTTAGATTTTAATATGTCTCTGTTGGTTAGTTCTATGATTCTTCATACAAGGCAAACTTTCTTTTTATGGATTTTTTTTTTTTTTTTTAATTGCTTTATCCTTCTCTGGCATTACCAAGACAGCAAGTTCAATGTTTGGGATTCTGCTAGTGTACCTCAGTACTTAAGTGATAGAAAATATGTAAAGCATTTAGTTCACTGATGATGTGTCTCTGTGAAAGGATTCAGACAGTAATGTTTCTTGTGTCTTGGTTCTAAATCAACCTCCCAGGAACTGATGCCAATCTACAAGTCACCAAATAATCTATAAACTTCAGAGGAAGTCCAGGCAAATTATGCCTAAGTAGTGATTATATTGCTTCTGAACTGGAGTAAAATATCTGACCTAGAACACGGGCACAGGGATTGCTGGGCTCTGTCTTCCTCATCTGTGTAGACACAACCTTTCCTTTTTCATTGCACCAAGTGCTTATTACTTGTGAATTTCCTGTCCTCTTAAAAAGGTGTGCTTGCCTTGTCTGCATCAGTTGAACTTTTACACTTACTGCATGTGATGCGTATTCATAGTACATAAATATAGAAAACAGACACAAAATGCTCTAAATAAGCATAGTGTATCTATAAATAACTAGTGAGTAATAAACAGCAATACAATAGAGATTTGGGCAGATCTGCCATTTAGGTATCAAACAAGTGCTAATGAAACCATTATCTGACACAGTGATGTACTATATATATGACACATACCGTAGAAGTATTTATTTTAGAAATGCTATAAAGATTCTTTTCTAATATGAAGGTTAATTATTTTATCTTACAGCTACTAGGTTTCTAATTTTGCACCCAAACTAAAACAAAAAATGCATGAAAAAAGGACCAAAGGAAATGTCACATCTTGAAATAGTAACAGAGGAGAAAAAACAGAAGTGGCAATTATTGAAGAAAGGGCAAAGAAAGAGACTGTAGGCATTTGTCAAATTTAGTCATCCAGGACCTTTCAAATATATCATAGTGCTCCAAAATGTGGATTCCTGTACACTTCTGTGATCCTGTTATCTAGTTTGGATCACGCTTTTGTTTGAACTAGACACGAGTAGGAACGCAGTGCTTTAACCTGTAAGGAGTAAAGAAATAATCACAATGAGCACCCCTTTAAATCTCCTGATTCTGCATAAATGGTGCCTGATGCCTGTTCTGGACTCAAAGACAATTTTGCCTAATTAAGCTGAACTACAGTAGTCACAAGGAGACCTGCTCTTTCAAATGTGTTAGAGAAATAGCCTTTCATGTTAAAAGGCTGTACTTGCTTATTTGTAAATAAGCAAGTACAGCACTGCCGGTAGGATCAAATTTTGAGTGCTTTATCAAAGCTGAAGGATACCTGTGCACCACATTGTGCTTTGACATGAAAGACACAAAAAGCAGAAGCAGCGTCTCAGATACAATAATAGCATATAAGAAGACTGTGTGAATATGTGTGTGTATATGTGCACACGTTCCTGATGCTTATCTATTGATACAGATGCATCATATGAAACAGATATATTTACTTATGTACACATACAAATATCATTTGAGAAAGAAAAATCCACTGATTCTTATCTGAATTTTCTTTAACAAGAAACATTAACGGAATCTATGTAAGGAATTTTTCACATGTGACAGTGACACTTTTTGCTTTCTAAAATTCATCTTGATATCTTAGAATCTTTTCACTTTGTTACCTGTCCATCTCGATCCGTATCTACTATGGTGCAAAATTGTAAACAAGAATGAAAACACACTTTTTAGTAACTGCTGTCTCATCTAATCTGTGATTAATATACTTACATGTCCAGACATCAAACAAGGAAGGAGGTGACACACACATTCACCAATGATTCATGAGTCAAGATTCCTGGCCACAAAGCTAGTAATATTTTACACTAAGGATTAGCATGTGCAGAGTATGAGATTTTTAAAGACTGTATAATTATAGTAGGTGTTCTCAGCAGATATTCCTTGTCTGCTTGTCGTGATTTGAAGTAAAACAGGACCAATTTTGTTCAGTAACTGTCTTTTTCAGCTAGGCCTCTTCTAACTACTGCAATTAACAACATGTTATGAATAAAGTGTTCGCTCTCAGAGTGATGAGATTGATGTTTATAGCTGATGCCAAGGAATGGGATGCAGAGAGGTTCTTGCTTATACTTATTGCTATAACAACCAAGGCCAGCCAGCTTTGTTATTTACCCCGTAGGAGGGTCGGAAGCGGAAAAGCGCAAACGGGTCACACCTGCGGGGTGCAGTAGACAGGACAGGTGACCCAAAACTGACCAGCAGGGTATTCCATCCCATCTGCATCGTGTTCAGCATGAAAGTTGAGGGATCAAAGGGTCAGCCGTCTCTTTCTTCAACGGCCAGCATCCGAGGAGAACTCTGTCTGTTCGTCTGCCTTTGATCTTGATCCCAATCCCAGTCCTGAATCCAGATCTGGAATCCAGTCCCTGTCTGTCACCGAGTCCAGTCTGGGACTTCCCCTGTGCCTGCTGGTGACATGATTGTCATCCTGGGAGCTTGATACAGTTTTGAATATATTTCATTATTTTCTTTTTATTTTATTATTACTCTTTCATTAAAGCAGTTCAGTTCCTTCTAAACTCTTAAGTCTCTCTCTTTCTCTCTCCTTCAAAGAGAGGCAGGAGAGGGAGCATCTGTCCTGCTTGATTGGGCCAATCCAGCCCAAACCACTACACTACTGAAAAATAAAAGAACACTTTAGTGTTACCTATTCTGGTGCATGTAGGGCTGTAGTATATGTGAATCTTGAGTATTACAGTTCTGTTTAAGAGACTGGGCCAAGCTGGGTTGCTCATTTTGCTGTGCTCACTTAGACTTGTGTTAAGAACCTTTTATGTTGCTCTGCAGTTGCAAAAGAAGGATATATACAGACAACACAACTTTACTCTTAGAGCTGCCTCATGCTTTCCTTATGGTCAATTGCTAGTTGCACAAAGGATTTCCAAGGTTATTGTTAAAATAAATGTGCATGTTTTTGAGAAATATGTAAGTGCACACAAATCCGATAAGGGGCTTGGATAATTACCAACTCCAAACAAAGCACTGGATGTAGCAACCCTCCCCACTGTTTTTTAGAGGTTAAATGATATCTTACATCTGTGTGACACTAATAACTTTGTACAGAAACTGGCAATTTTTTCTAGTAACTATATTTCCAAAGGACTAATCCAGGCTTGTGATTTCCTAAAACATAGCCAGAAGAAATTATGTCAGTGCCTTCTCCCTAGTCTTTTTATAAGTACCAGATGGGTGCAGCTTTTCTCAAGAACTCAGAGACTTGGATTCCAAGTCCTTCTCACCCTCATGATCAACACATGTCCTGGTGGGAAGAGAGCATTCTACCACTGTATAACAGTAGAACATGGTGTGTAGCCTTCTTGTTAAAATTGGTGTGCTATTTAGAAAGGATTGTGTGATTCATGGACCAAAAGGAAAGAGCAACAGCAAGAATATAATTCTCTAGCTTGGGTGTTCAATTGACAACGTGGAGTCCTGGTTCTTGTCTCTGCTACCACAATTATTTCTGATGTTTATCTGGCAGTTACTTACTGTAAAATTAAAGGAAAAGAACAGCTACAGTGCATTTCATCTGAGGCCCAGTCCTGCCAATGTGCATTTGGAAGGGCTACTAAACTGGAATAATTTTGACGTAGGGAGGAATATGTAACCAGATACTGCAGGATATAGTCATTTAATGAATATTTAGAAGCAAATCAACAAGTATGCAAAGACCTTTTAATGGAGACACTTGTAAATGGAAAATAATTCGGGTTTCATTTAAAACAGGATATGAATTTGCATTCAAAATAGGACCTATCAATCATTAAATGCATAAGTATTCATTTTTTGGTTTGTGGCTTTGTATTTTTTTTTTAACCATTGTGTGTTACGCTTATTAACAGTGATTCCATACATTGGCTTCTTTGTCAAACTACTTGTTTTAACAGCCTTGAAGTCCTGTAAATGAATTAGTCTTATGATGAAGACTTGCCTCCATATATCCCACAGCATCCTCATAGGTAAGCTTAGGAAGTGTGGGTTGGATGAATGGACAGTGGGGTGGATTGAAAACTGGCTGACAGAGAGAGCTCAGAGGGTTGTGATTAGTGGCACAGGGGATATTTGGAGGGCTGTGACAAGTGGTGTTCCCCAGGGGTCAGTACTGGGTCCAGTCCCGTTCAACATATTCATCAATGACCTGGATGAAGGGATAGAGTGTCCCATCAGCAAGTTTGCTGATGACACAAAACTGGGAGGGGTGGCTGACCCACCAGAAGGCTGTGCTGCCATTGTGTGACCTGGACAGGCTGGAGAGCTGGGCAGAGAGAAATCACATGAAGTTCAGCAAAGGCAATTGTAGGGTACTGCANACTGAGGGGACAATCTCATCAATGCTTACAAATACTTAAAGGGAGGGTGCTGGGAGGATGGGACCAGTCTTTTTTTAGTGGTGCCCAGTGATAGGACAAGAGGTAATGGGCACAAACTTGACCATAGGAAGTTCCATCTGAACATGAGGAGGAACTTCTTTCCTTTGAGGGTGGCAGAGCACTGGAGTAGGCTGCCCAGAGAGGTAGTGCAGTCTCTGACTCTGGAGACATTCCAAACCCTCCTGGACGCCATCCTGTGCAATGTGTTTTAGGTGACCCTGCTCTGGCAGAGGAGTTGGACTAGATGATCTCCAGAGGTCCCTTCTGACCCCTGTGATTCTGTGATGCTGTGTACTTCGGTTAACTGTACCTGTGATTCACATCCACATTTTTGTAGTGTGATCTACTTCTGTTATGCAACTGTTTCAACACCCATCAATTTCTAATAAAAAGACTTGTTTATAAGCCTAATAAACACACAAAATATTATGGAATAATGAAACAGCTAATTAACTTTGTGAATTTAAAGTCATGTCTCGCACATGAAAATTAGTTACTGATTATATAGATTCCTGAATCAAACTTCTTTCCTTTTTCTCTTCATGTGGCTGGTAACTTAAATTCAAGAGATTTGTAGTATATTTCCCTTACTTTTCTAAAAAGGATGCTGGAGTTTATAGTTAATAAAAAGCTGTATTGTCTACACACTCTGAATCTGCTCACGTTTCATAGTCACCTATTTGTTTCACACAGTTGCAAACAATTTATGTAAGAGTTACGTACTCATCTCAGCTTTATTCAGGAGGCTGAATTCAAGCATGACTCAAACAACAGCTGCCTAGAATTTAAAGCTAGGCGGTGCCTAGTCTTGGGACTGTGACGTGGGCAAATAGCTTAGGACTATTCCTTCCCTGTGTGTGGCTGACTTAGAATTAAACACAGCAGTGACTCATGCTGAACTGAGCATAATTATGCTGCTCAGGGGGGTGGGAACTTTGGGCAGTGATAGATGCTCCATGCTTTGAGTAAGGGAGTAAGGAATGGTAAGGCAAACTTCCCATGTCCTACTGACATCAATAATTGTGGCTACACCCCCAAAGTTAGTAGTAGGCTGAAAGCATTAATAACACATTGATCTATTGCAGCAAATTACAAAAACTTCAGGAATGGCTGTGCTCCAAGAATTTTCAGAAGTTTCCTCATTCCTTCTCAGGGATTGTTTTGTTGCTGTATCTGACTTTATTTGGTGTTACGCTTATAATCACAATTAAATCAATTGTGGGGTGATCCCTACCCCAGACATCAGTATGGAACTGTGGAAAGTACGTTATAATGGCAAGGAATACGGATTCTAGCCAGGGCCATTAAATGAAACAAAAGCATTTGTGAAGGCTGGAAAGACAATTGGATTAGGATCCTGGCACAGCATAGGTGCTGACTGCAGCTCTGCCACAAACACAAGCATGGCACAAACATTCAGCAAGGCAGAGAGACAGGAAGGCCGTTCTAGTAAGGAAGACTGCTACTCTCTCAGGTGGTAAAAGTCCTCATTATGGACAGAGATTTGCTGTAGCATTATTTCCAACTGTATGCTTCTTTATTGCCTCAACAGCTGTTGGGAAAACAGTACGACATGGGAAGCAAAAGTAGAGAAGGTAAATTCAGCCTCTGAATTATCTCAGTTAGAAAGATGATTAACGGTGCAGGATCCTTTATATAGATATCTCAAGAGCCATGAGGTCATGGATGAGCAATATCAAAACAGACAAAAAATCAGTGGTTCTACTCCTTGCAAAATGTCTGTTGCTGCTCATTTCCTGGAAATTTTTCTTTTTTCTTTATTTTTTCTTCAGTAAGGTAATTTTTCTTTTTTCTTTATTTTTTCTTCAGTAAGGTAATGACACACAGAAAAGTTCAGTGACTTCTTTTTCAAAAAGCAAGTGGTTCATGAGCAATTGTTTCAGATGGTGGAAATTAAAGCAAATTAAGGATTGAATATGAGTTAGTTGTGTGACTATTGCAGAAAAAGAAACTGCCACAATGGTGAGTCTTAATAGAAGCGAATATAAAGTGCAGAAAATAATTATCCTGCTTTACTTCGGCCCTGAAGTGAAACATTACATTGAATCAGCAACCAGCACTGCTGTGTAGGGGGAAAAAATAGTTAACAGTTTTAGAATATAAAATCTTTGAAGCAGAAAGTAGAAGAACACCAAGAATATTCTGCCAAAATTATAACCGACAGAGGATGTCATAACTCTCCCTGGAAATACATACAGAGACGTCTCAAGAAAGACTCATTAATCAGAGAACAGAAAAGTAGCAATGGGCTTGAACTGTGGAAAGACAATCTTAGATTGGATATTAGACATATCTGCCAGTACAAGATCAGTTAAAAGAAAAATCTTCCAGCATACTTAACACTACTTGACAAGCCTCTCCCATTTTTTTCATCTTACAAGCTGTAATATCTTACGGGTTTTCCTTTTTTTTTTTCCCTCCTTATTTTTTACTTTCTAATTTAATTAATTCTCTACTTATGTATTTTGTTAACTGTGGGCTCTGTTTTTTGCTTGTTTGTTTGCTTAAACCTGAGATTCCAAAGCCTTCTGCTTACCCAATATCCTCCCAGTCTTCACTACCACATGGGCTGGGAGATCCAACCACACAGATGAGGAGGTTCAGCCCAGTTGCTACATTAACCTGCTTTTGCTGATCCAGTCCTCCTTCCTTCCCTCTAGGTGACACGGTTCCCTTTGCTCAGATTGAACAGACAACTAGGTACTTTGCAGCCACAAATGTCTTTATTGCTCTAAACTATCTTTAAAGAAGTATACTGGGCCCTTAATGCATGATTCTAGTAAAAGGGAAAAGAAGAGATCCATCACCCCAGTAGAAGGTCCCAAAAATCATATAGCTAAATTTCTTCCAGATGGTCATCTTCTGAATTTTCTTCCAGGGAGCTGCAAAAGCAGTCCCACAGGGGTTGATAATAATTCTAAATGGCATACAAAAAGCTGATATAGAGACTTCACTCTAAGTGAGCCCTTCTGGTGAATCCTTATAATGGCAGAGGTATTCCTACATGCTCCTCATTTATGATAAGTACAAGGGTTCATTTAGGCACAGGCCTTGCCTAGAACGGTACTTTATATCCTCACCCTCTACATCATAAGACTCTACACAGCAGAGCACAGTCTGACCTACGAAGCTGAAAACTGAGGGGCTAAATCTCAAAATCCACCATGAAGTTCTGATTTCACACTCACTTGAGATCATTCTGCACTTTTCTGATTACAGAACTTTTTACTGAAAAGACATAATCCTGTGGGCTTCAATGGGTGGTTTACTAGGCTCTATTGCACTACAGCACGAGACCTTGGCTATGTGAGAATCACCTAAAGATAATGATTTTACTGAGGTCACTGGGAAAATGAGTTTACCAGTCTGGATAGCACAGAGGAGCCTGGAATCCATACGAAGGTATGGCAAATTACAGTAAATACTGGTGTTTAGTGATGTCCCAGTTCTGGAATAGGCTCTTAGATTACTCAGTGCTCAGCGTCTACTACTACACAAAAGAAATAAACAGGGAAATTTACAATGTGGCATGTCAGCATATTTATACAGTTTTCTCTGGCTAGTGGGAACTTATCAAGCAAACGTTTTTCATCTTTCAAATCATTGCAGTATCAAAGCTGGATCAATGTTGAACAGATTTTTAACTGTTATTTTTCAGGACAAACAGTACCTCTCCCCTAACTGTGAAATTGATAAGGAAGGTAGCACTGAAGAAACCTGCTGTGTGCTGGGCCTGCTGACATGAGTGGAAAAAAAATTATTGCAATATTGCAACCAGAAGAAATTACATGAGAAAACAGATTTTGTTGCTACTAAGCACTAAATGCCAAGCGAACATGGCTGAATTCTTAATTGCCTTTCAAAAAGTTTGTTCACTAGACAATAAATTACACTAAAGCCTTCACAAAAAAAATGTCTGCTACAAAAGATTAATTCTCTCCTAATAAAAGCTGTATTTCATTGTTAATCTGTAAGTTTTGTAAAGTCCAAATAAACTTTAGTCCTAAATAAATCAGGAATATCTAGCATTAGAGATGAAAATCTAGAGCTTTGTTGTGAACATATGTGTTACAGACAGCTTTTAAATAATTTTATACATGGGCTGAATGACCTACCAATGATTCAACACTAGGTTCAAAGATGGTCATCTCAGATGTCAGAGATGTCAAGCTTCTTTTTTAATTTTGAGGTGAAATCCAGGCAGCTTCTGAGTACACACAGTGACAGCAGACACAGACAAGCCTGATGTACTCCTTGCCACCTTTGTCTCTGTCTTCACCAACAGGGTCTCCCAGGCCTCTTTATTTAGAAGCAGGGTTCAAGGAGCAGAATACACAGTAGTGCGTTAAGATCACTACTTGGCTCATTCCAATGCACATGTTGCATTCAAGGAAACTGAGAGAAATAATTTTTGCAAGGCTGCTTTCTATCATCTTGGAAAGGTCTTGGAGATCAGGAGAGTTCCCTGATGCCTGGAGAAAGCAAATGTTGCATCCATCTTCGAAAAAGGCTAGTCACTCCAGGATCTGTTATTGAGGGAAGGCAAGGGATGCCATTCACCTGGAAGCAAAGATGTGTTAACAGGAGCAGAACCAGTAGAACAAGGCAAGGGATTATCCTCCTTTATTCAGCACAAATTGGACAGTTTCTCAAATATTACATCCAGTTTTGAGCTCCCAGTACCAGTCAAACATCAGTTAACTGGACAGAGTCCAGTGCAGGGCCACAACAATGACTTGATGTTGGAGCACTTGTCCCATGAGGAGAGGCTGAGGGAGCTGGGTTTGTTCAGCGTCAGGGGGACTGAGCAGTGGTGTCCTATCACATACTGGGAGGTATATTACTTTAATATCCATGCTGAATATTTAATTTTACTTTAATTTAATAATTGCAAGGATTTTATAATCTAAATGTCTTAACTTTAAAACACACAGTTAAGAAAAAGAGGGGAAGAAAGCCATAAAACTAATACAGCAAATTCTACTCATTCTATTAGAAAAAAAGAAGGCTTTGTCATATGCTAATTTATTGGATTAGAATGTGAATATGGTAAGCAATAATGCTGTTTTGACAGTGAGTGATAAGGAGATTTTGATAAAATATTTATGAGGTTGTGGTTTTTTGACACCAAGGATAGTGATTGAATATTTTTAAGGTCACTGTGACACTGAAGAATTTTGACAAGATATTTATGAAGGCGATGTGATCCTAAAGATGGATGTAGATACGGAAGTGATGTAAATTAGACAAATTCATGAAAGACAGATATATCAAAGGATATTAAGCAATTACACCAATTGTAACTCAAGAAGTCAGACAGCTTAAAGCTGGGAGGTTATACAAGAGAAGTATTGCTATCTGCTTGTGCTTTTCTTAAACTCTTTATAAGCACCATAGAATAATTACAGATTAGATATAAGGAAGAAATTTTTCACTGTGAGGGCAGTGAGGCACTGGAACAGGTTGCTTAGGGAAGTTGTGGAGGCCCCATCCCTGGAAGTGTTCAAGACCAGGTTGGATGGGGCTTTGAGTAACCTGATCTAGTGGGAAGTGCCCATGGCAGGGTGGTTGGAACCAGATGGTCTTTAAGATCCCTTCCAACCTAAACCATTCTATGATTCTATGAAGAGAGGATATTATGCCAACTGGAACTTTGATCTGACCTAGTATGTATAATACAATGCGTAAGATACAAACATATCCTGTTCTGAGGTAATATAACTACCTCTAAACCTAAATGAAGATGTGGATCAGGTAATGAAGGTTATAAAGGGGTATATAGAAGCAATTCCTCTTTAGAGCTTTCCTGAAAATGTTCCTTTTAAAATCTGTTAAACATTTTTTTTGGCCAAGCCAAAAAAATTGGAGCTCTGATGCTGCTACTAAGTTGATGAAAAGATTTTACTCTGCAATTCTTTTTTTTAATTTCAGGTATAGAAATGCATGCTTTTCCTCTTCATTTGTGTGACTTTATGTAGCAATTAAAATGTGACTGGCCAGAACTGCAGCCTAAACTATGGAAAATATTAAATTGAAAAATATCAAAATAAGATGTTTTATTTCAATAAGTATTTTAATGGAGACTTTTCACTTCTTTTAAATAACATAACCCAATTATTTCATTAAAAATTTGAATCTGAGGAACTAATTTTAATTTCTAAAAGAAAACAAAACATTCCAGATTTTAGGGCTGCTCTTATTTTGATCTTTGGTGTCTTTTAGGACTGTAAACATTTTTTTTTAGGACAGTAAACATTATTTTATAATCAACCAATAGTTTTAAGGAAACAAAAGGCACACTAGTGATGATGCTTATTGCAATTTAAAGTGCTTGCCTCAAAGAAAGATCATAGCGTGCAAAAAAAAGCATGAAATTTTGACTGTGATAGGAAGGTGAGGATGAAGTATGTGGAGAGATTAATGAATGTGTCCAGAAAGCAATAGGGAAGGATGGCTTTAAAAATATTCATTTCTAACGTGGGGTAGTGTGCCCTGGTGAACTTATGATTAGCATCTTGACCCTACTGAAATTAATAACAAAGGTATTACAAATTCAAATGAAGAATAGCTTTCAGCCTAATTGTGATGTTCTAATGTCTATGCTGCTGGCACAACAACTGCTTTGGCAATATGTATACTTGTCCCAATAATGGAAATTCATTGCAGAGTAATGTGTTCATGTAAAGTATCCTGGGACTAAAAGCAGCCTAACAGTATTAGCATATCATTGTATCTGAGCATTGAAACCATGCCAGGAGGGCTATAGCAAATCATATGGACTTCTCTCTGTGTGTAGTTTACAAAAATAAGGTTCTATACATTGCACTCCAATGCTCAGTTTAGTCATGTCTTACATGTGAACTCTTACCTGCTATATTCATTTTTACAAAATTCTCAAATCTCTTATAACTGCAGTGAAAACTCAAAATAAATAAATAGATAGATAGATAGACAGATAGATAGATAATAAATAAATGTCTGCCATGCTTATAGGCTTTGGCAAGTACCTCACTCAGAAAACAGCCTAAATGAATCACAGAATCACAACATTTTTGAGGCTGGAAAGGACCTTTGGAGATCATCTAAGTCCAACACCCCTGCAAGTGCAGGACTTTGTTCCACTTCATGAGGTTCCTGTCAGCCCACTTCTCCAGCCTATCAGGGTCCCTCTGAATACCAACACAACCATTTAGTCTATCAACCACTCCTCCCAGTTTTGTATCATCTGCAAAGCTTCTGTGGGTGTACTCTGTCCCGCCATCAAGGTGAGAGGTCATTAATGAAGATGTCAAACATGATTGAACCCAGTACTGACTCTTGAGGTACACCACTAAGGACTAGCCTTCAGTTGGGCTTTGTGCTCCTGATAGCAACACTTTCAGACTGGCAGTTCAGCCAATTTTCAGTCCACCTCACTGTACACTACCCTAGCCCGATACTTCATCAGTTTGTCCATGAGGGTGTTATAGAAAACAGTATCAAAAGCCTGGCTGAAGTCAAGATAAACAATACCTACTGCTCTTCCCACTTCTACCAAATTACTCATTTTGCAGTAGAAAGTTACCAGGTTGGTCAAGCATGATTTCCCCTTTGTAAATCTGTGGTAGCTACTGCAAATCACCTTCTACTTACTATGTTTGGAAATACAGTTAATATGAATTTGCTCTATTGCTTTCCAAGGGACTGAGATGTTTACTGGCCTATATTTCCTGTGGTCCTCCTTTTTTTCATGAAGACAGGATCGAAAAGAGGAATTTGTGATGAGGATTTGGGGATGAGAATGAACCGTTACACCCAAATATAAAGCAGATTTCCTGTTAAATAGCATGTGGCTAAAGCTGAAACTTCTGCTTCGCTTTTTCAGTTGTAAAGTGTTACTAATTTCAGCTGAATATTTTGTCAACATGAATTGCACCTAATTATATAACCCACTATTTCAAATCTCTTATATTGCAAAAATAATCCAACAAACGTTAAGTATATGTATTATATCAGCAAATATCCCTTATTGCTTTTGAAGATTGTAACAATAATTTAATTTAGTATCTGCAAGAATAGCTTAGTCTTATGATGTTACTAAGTTCTTTCTTTAAGGACATGAAATTGTCTCCTAGAAGAATATGCCTCACAGATAGAGAAGATACATATGTCGTGGAGGACTATTCTTCTATGGCAACCATTATTATTTCAAAGTAATACTTTGATAATGAAGACAAAGGTAAATATTTTAAGATAGTATATATAAATGGAATAAATATACTGACTCATTTGTACCCTTGTGACAGCAAACAGCAACCAGGGAAGGATGACCAGACAATCCAGAAACTAAGGCACAACCATCCAAAAGATTAATCTCATCCAGGTTTAGGCATCTAAAATTTAGGTGTGTAATCTAGCAAACTGTCTATGCTTTAGATCCAGGAAAAAAAAAACCTTTTCTTTGTCACAGACACATCTATTTTAGAGTGGCATCAATCACCTTCTAGCTAAAGTTAGAAGATATGAATCTCATCCTTCTTGTGCAACTTTAGAGAATTCATTGGTGTTTTCTTATATTAGATTTAGAGCTATACATTCAGGAAATATACATTTTGTCTTAAAAGATCAGGGTAAAATGTGTTAAAAAATATGTAATATTAATATAAATATATGAATATTTCCAAGTGGAAATGAGACCTGTTGTTAGCACAATCCTCGATAAGTCATTTGGTCTGTGCCAGCAGATTGAAATGCAGGAATAAAATTAATATCGGAGGATGTGATGGTACCAGCTGTGCTTTCAACACTTTTGTAATTACAGACATGCAAAATGAGTGAACTCTACTAAGGAAAAAAATAAACCCTTACATTCATAACAGGGTACCAAGCACTCAGACTGCCTAAGGAAATATGAAGTTGATGGATGATGTAGATTTTTGATGACAGATGAATTGTCTGCATTTCCATTCTAGATTATGCTTCCTAAGTAAATGAGTAATGTCATTGACTTGTCTCATCAGTCCCGGCAGTGTGATGGAATTGGCCACACCAGGAACTAACTTGTTGAAATTTTAAAGTTACACCTGAAGCAGGTTGTGCTCTGAGACACATAACTCCCACTGAGTTCTGTGCTAGCTGCTTCTGTGCTTTTGAGGAAAGAAATTTACCAAGAAGAAGATTTTTTATGAATTGTATGTGAAGATATAAACTAATTTACCTGTGTCTTTTGTATACCTTTTCTGTATGTGTTGTAATAAGATAGCGTCTAATTCAGAAGACTGATAGAAAGCTGAAATAGGTCTGAGAAAGTGTAGATATGGTGCATACTAATGCTTTCTTTGCATCTTCTTTTGATCTCAGTGCTCTTTTGGATTTTATTTTAGTAAGCAAGACACAAGCACCAGAAATCTGAAGGGATTCACAGGCATCTTCTAGAGTAGACCTCTCAACAGCATATTTCTAGGTACATCATATATTCACTATTTCAGAAGAAGCAAAACAAAAAAATCAACCCAAGTAATCAAAGCTAAAATATACAGCGAAGTAAGTCTCCCAATACCTTCATGTGACCAGCTGAACCCCCAAGGTGACATTGCTTAAACACCAAATTTGGAGATAGCTGTGTTATTAGTATGACCAGGCCCAAAAGGCAAGAGAATACACAGGGGAATTCAGAAAGATTGTGAGGCAGCTTTCATAATCACCTGCATTACATAGATTCCAAAATTTACTCCAAAAGTTGATCTAAAGTACTTTATGTGTAGAAAAGATGTTTCTAAGCAATCCATTCTGATGTTATTTCACTGTTCAACAAGCCTCCTCACTAGGAAGGTAAATTTTGGTTTGAAGTTAAACATTTCTAGGCTCTTTTACAAGTCCCTGAAATTTTATTTTTAGTCCTTTTTCAGTAGTGCTGAAAATCAACAAAGGGGCTGCTATCTGCCCCAAAACAAATACAAAATCTGTGCTCACCTTCACAGTGTCTCAGATCATCCTCCTTCTTCCTCATGTTATTTATCTGTTTCCCTTTGTATTTTTCTGCTGAAAGTCCTTTCCCCCTTCTCCCTATGTAAGCCTCAGCACGTAAATCAATACAAAGCAGATGTACAAAAGATCAGACAAGCTGGAAAGAAGAGAGGAAACTGTAGGTTGCATAGATAAAATTTCTTGGAGCTGCAACACATTATCACTGTTGGTCCCCAAATGAATTGCCTGCTAGATAGCCTTATTTCCACTGTCAAAACATTTTCTCCATTTTAAGTACTGTATGAGTAATTGCAATGATCAGTTCTATTATCTTTCTTCAGTAAGCTGAATAGGCCAAACTCCTTAAATTCTGCATGATAGAGTCTGTCCTTCATCCCTTTGTTCATTTTGTGGTCCCTGAACTTGGTTTTGTATTTTATATTTTTTGACATATGTATTGTGTTTACATGGCAAAGTTTTGGTAGTGGAGGGGCTGCAGGGATGCCTTCTGTGACAAGACACCAGAAACTGCTTCCATGTTGAGCAGAGATGGTTTCAGCCAGCTCCAAGACAAACCCACTGCTGGCCAAGGCTTGAGCCAACCAGCAACGTTGGTAGAACCTCTGTGATAACATATTTAAGAAAGGGTAAAAAATGCTGCGGAACAGCAGCTGGGAGAAAGGAGTAGGAATATGTGAGAGAAACAAATCTACAGACACCAAGGTCAGTGAAAAAGGAGGGGGAGGAGGTGGTCCAGGTGCTGGAACAGAGATTCCCCTGCAGCCCATGGTGAAGATCACGGTGATGCCGGTTGTCTCCTGCAGTGCACGGAGATCCATGGTGAAGCACATATCCATCCTGCAGCCTGCAGAGGACCCCACGCTGAAGCAGGTGGATGTGCCATGAAGGAAGCTGCAGACTGGGGAAAGCCCACACTGGAGTAGGCTTCTGCTCCAGGTCCATAGAGAGGAGTCCACACAGGAGCAGGACCTGTGACCCCATGGGGCACCCATGCTGGACCAGTCTGTTCCTGTGGGACAGNATGCCTTCTGTGACAAGACACCAGAAACTGCTTCCATGTTGAGCAGAGATGGTTTCAGCCAGCTCCAAGACAAACCCACTGCTGGCCAAGGCTTGAGCCAACCAGCAACGTTGGTAGAACCTCTGTGATAACATATTTAAGAAAGGGTAAAAAATGCTGCGGAACAGCAGCTGGGAGAAAGGAGTAGGAATATGTGAGAGAAACAAATCTACAGACACCAAGGTCAGTGAAAAAGGAGGGGGAGGAGGTGGTCCAGGTGCTGGAACAGAGATTCCCCTGCAGCCCATGGTGAAGATCACGGTGATGCCGGTTGTCTCCTGCAGTGCACGGAGATCCATGGTGAAGCACATATCCATCCTGCAGCCTGCAGAGGACCCCACGCTGAAGCAGGTGGATGTGCCATGAAGGAAGCTGCAGACTGGGGAAAGCCCACACTGGAGTAGGCTTCTGCTCCAGGTCCATAGAGAGGAGTCCACACAGGAGCAGGACCTGTGACCCCATGGGGCACCCATGCTGGACCAGTCTGTTCCTGTGGGACAGTACCCTGTAGAAAGGACCCATGTTGGAGCAGTAATTGAAGAACTGCAGCCCATGGGAAGGACCCACATTGGAGAAGTTCATGCAGGACTACCCTGCTGGAGGGACCCCATGCTGGAGCAGAAGAAGAGTGTGAGGAGGAAGGAGTGGCAGATGAAGTGTTATGAACTGACCATAACCCCATTCCCCATTCTCTTATGCCACTCAGGGTAAGGAGGTAAAAGAGCTGAGAGTGAAGTTGAGCCTGGGAAGAAGGGAGGCGTGAGGGGAAGGTGTTTTAAGGTTTGTTCTTATTTCTCATTATCCTACTCTGTTTAATTGGCAATAAATTAAATTAATTTCCCCAAGTCAAGTTTCTTTTGCTCGTGACAGTAACTGGTAAGTGATCTCCCCATCCTTATCTTGACCCATGAGCTTTTCGTTGCATTTTCTTTCCTGGTCCATGTTGAGGAGGGGGAGTGATAGAGTGGCTTGGTGGGCACCCGGAGGCCAGCCAAGGTCAACCTGACACAATATACAAAGATTTAAAAAATACTTTATGAATACATAAGTTTCTGAATGGAAGAAAGATGTTTTTATGCAAACTGACCTGTATGACATAATCGAGAACCAAAGAGAGGTTGAGGTAGAAAGGGACCTCTGGAGGTCATCTGGTTAAATCCCTCTGCTCAAGCAGGGTTGCCTGCTGTCAGTTGCCCATGACTATGTCCAGACAGCTTTTGCGTATCTCCAAAGATGGAGACTCCACAACC
Organism: Burhinus bistriatus; assembly: GCA_013397275.1. NCBI lineage: Eukaryota > Metazoa > Chordata > Aves > Charadriiformes > Burhinidae > Burhinus > Burhinus bistriatus. The sequence continues at coordinate 23,501 of VYXH01002071.1, forward strand.
TCCCTGGGAAACTTATGCCAGTGCTCAGTCACCCTCACAGTAAGTGTTTTTCCTGATGTTCATAGAGAACCTGCAGTTTGTGCCCATTGCCCCTTGCCTGTCACTGAGCACCACTGAAAAGAGCCTGGCTCCATCTTTTTTACACCCTTCCTTCAAGTATTTGTATATGTTGATGAGTTTCTANCCTTATCTTGACCCATGAGCTTTTCGTTGCATTTTCTTTCCTGGTCCATGTTGAGGAGGGGGAGTGATAGAGTGGCTTGGTGGGCACCCGGAGGCCAGCCAAGGTCAACCTGACACAATATACAAAGATTTAAAAAATACTTTATGAATACATAAGTTTCTGAATGGAAGAAAGATGTTTTTATGCAAACTGACCTGTATGACATAATCGAGAACCAAAGAGAGGTTGAGGTAGAAAGGGACCTCTGGAGGTCATCTGGTTAAATCCCTCTGCTCAAGCAGGGTTGCCTGCTGTCAGTTGCCCATGACTATGTCCAGACAGCTTTTGCGTATCTCCAAAGATGGAGACTCCACAACCTCCCTGGGAAACTTATGCCAGTGCTCAGTCACCCTCACAGTAAGTGTTTTTCCTGATGTTCATAGAGAACCTGCAGTTTGTGCCCATTGCCCCTTGCCTGTCACTGAGCACCACTGAAAAGAGCCTGGCTCCATCTTTTTTACACCCTTCCTTCAAGTATTTGTATATGTTGATGAGTTTCTACCTGAGCTTTCTCTTCTCTAGGCTGAACAGCCCCAGCTCTCGGCCTTTCTTTATGTAAGAGATGCTCCAGGCTCTTAATCACTGTAGCGGCCCTTCACTGGCATCTCTCCTGTAGCTCAATATCCCTCTTGTACAGTAGCTGTTTAAGCAGCCATTAATAAATCTTGGAACAATTTCTATCTTTTGCTTACAAACTCTATCCAGGCTCTGAAAAAGGGAAAAAAGTCCTCTAAAGAAATCACTGGTATCATGACCTGCTGGTTTGAATCAATGCAAGGCAAGAAGAAAACTTCTTTAGCCTTTTAGGGAACACTCTCCCATGCACCTGCATTATAAAGCTCTCCTATATACTACAGTCAAGCAATACATGTCGTATGAACCTCAGTTATTATTTTCTGTGCTGTTTATCTTTCAACTATTGGCTGGTTTTAAGTACATGAGAGGCACTTTCATTTCTCTTTTTATTTTTATTTCCTTCTTTTACTTTTGTATCTGTTCATATCAATACTAGGTCCATTCCATCATCTGATGGTTTACTATAAAATATTCCCTCTCTCATTTTACACATTCATCTCAGAATGTCTCCAGTCTCCAACATCACTCTTCCATCTCCATTTGCGTTTAATAATTTCCCTTAATTGCACTTTGCAAATGAAACTGAGCACTTTTTTTTTCCTCTTTCCTTTTTTTTTCATGAAATGCATGTAATCAACATGTTTCCCTAGGATCTATTCTTTGCGACTCTTAACAGCTAGGACACCGGATAAGGACAATAATCAAAAGCTGCATTATGTCATAGAATCCTTGACATCATGAACACTGATGTAGATGATAATTTTTTTCTGGTCAATAACTAGTTGACCCATGATCCACCTGAAGCTATAAAAGTAAACCTAAATAAAAAGAATTTTACATGCCTTCCATTAAATTAAAGCTCTCTAAATGAAAATCCTAGGACTTGGGGTCATTATATGAGTACTTGATACTCTCCGGAGGAGTCAGAGTTTATAAAGTAATGAACGAGACATAAATACTATACACTAGTTTAATCTGTGACAATTAATCTTCCTCCAGTATTTTTCATGCTCTTTAATAAGAAACTGCACCCATATTATTTAGTCTGGATCCTTAAAGTTCAGAAGCATTTCTCAGCATGATTAAACTGTGAAATGTATTTGAAACTAATTGCTTCTGACAACTGCCATTAGATGCATATTTGCAAATACATTTTATCACTCCTTAATAATGAGAAGTTCTTGTTGTCTTTTGAACTTCTGCTCTGTTGTGAGCAACAAGAAAAAGACACTTTTGTTTTAACTATTTAAGCACCATATAAGAGAACAAATCATGGTTATAAACTACTGCTATCAAAAGAAGCAGTACAGGTCAATCAGAGTCTGCTGGTTGATTGTATACGTTGATGCTAACTAGACTACAAGAAGTAGGAAGAAATAACATCTAGATTTTTCCAAAAGACTGTTTAAAGACTTGCTCAATAAACAAGTCTAGAAATCCTGTTTTTAATTTTGTACATGTAAGAGAAACTGTTTTGCTGTTTTGCTACTATTCAGAAAATTAATAATCCAGAACACATTATATTCTGATTTCTCATGCAATGATTAGGCAACTTTTGTCAGGTGATGCAGTGGACCAAAGCATGCATTATGGTAAACATGCACTACAATGAAATCAGCAGATGCTGTTTCTCAAAACAAGCAATTATGCACTGTATTTTTTGAAATGGAATTTTTGTATTTGCCTAATCTCCTGAACTGATCCTGTATAAGACTAAGTGGTACAGTTACTTTATGACCTCCTCATATTTACCAGTTCAGTTTTGTCGACATGAAGTATAAAGCATTAAAAAAAATGCCAACAATTATCTCCCCCCAAAGTTTAAAAATCTAACTAGTAAAAGCAGACAAGAGGTAGAAAAAAGAGAGAATTATAATTTATATTTAAATTTTTTGAGCTAAAGCTGAGAAAAAAATGTCAACATTTGAGACAGAAATAATGAATCATCTTTTTCATGTGCTTTTCTCTCTCCTTTGACTCTAGACAACTTTGATTAGGTGCCCTACTTTTATATGCTATTCATTAACTGGGATGCATCTCATTGAGTGATTTCCCCTAAATCAGGAAGTTCCTGTTTTTACCAAGACTTGGTTCAATGTCTGATGCAGTCTAGTTCCTTATTCAGAGGACTATAACTCCTACCTCTATGCAGTGATGAAGGAACAGAGTGTCCTTCGTCACAACTCCTGTTGAAGCTAAATTATGCTACAGACAAAGTAAAGATCATTATATAAAGAGTAATGGTGCCAAAAGAAAGCAAAGTGAACCCTTTTGTCAATGTGCACATTACAAACCCAGTTAAAATAAGGAGCATCCTTGCTTCCTGATTTTCAGAGGCTTTTAGCTAGGTCATATGAAAACTAATTTTCTTTGAAACAAGAAAAGATAACCCCCAATGGAGAGAAATCTATTTCAATTCCAAGGTTCGAGTCCTATCTATAGGTATCTAGGCTATTCAAAAAAAGTGAAGCTTTCAACAGAAAAGATTTATTTCCCCTCCTCTGCACAGACAATTCTTACAGTAAGTAGCAACTGTAATGAACTTGATGAAGAAATATTTCGTACCCCCATTATGCCCTCATTTTCTATGGCTTTCCAATCCCTATATAGAGGAAAATAAGTTAATGTTAATATAATGCTAACATTAATACCAGAATCTACTTAAAACTACTTCTCACTTTTAGACTTTCATTAAATAAGTCGTTAACATTTTGGATAAAATGTTAATGTCATCACCAGTAAATGTTTTTGTCCTATATGAATCTGAATTTATCATGTGTAGATGTGAATTTTCCAAACGGCTAGTGTCTGATCACTGATTCTAGAATATAATTTTGTTGAGTAAAGAAAGTTTTCCATGGATCCAGGAACAACCAAAGTCCAAATTATTCATTTAGCTATGTCTTTTTCTGTCTCATTGGATCACAATATCCACATGCTCCTTCCTTTAAGGTTTTTTCTAAACCTCTGACTTTTTCTCACATGGCATTTCTACACCCTCCTACAACCCAGACTTAGTTTCTCATCCTCCTGTATTCCTGACTCCTATAACTTATCTTACTTCCATGTCTGTCTTTCTTTCAGCAAAGAAGAAGTAAAGAAATGTGGTACAGCTCCTGTGGAGACATGTGTGAGCTAACTGGTCAGCTGGTATTCTGGCAAAGATCACCAACCATCCACCCACTAATGAATAACAGCTGAGTTCTTTGGACCATTTCTCCATAGAAACAGTAATATAATCTTTTCTTTCTAGCCAGCTGCTGACTTTTATGAAATCTGTGGGAACTGGTATCTCTGAAACTTATACGCTAGTTAGATTTATTTAAAATTGAAAATAAATCAAGTGTCAAACAGACACTAGTAACACAGTCAGACTAAACTAGTTTATGGGTTACATATAAACTAATAACACATGGGCAATCAAACCAAAAAAAACCCCAAACCCACCAACAAAAAACCCCAAAACAAACGCAAAACCTCCACAAAGCCACAACAAATCCCCCCCTGCAGAATTCCCTGATAGGATGACAATTAGAAGTCAGCATAGCAAGATACAACCAAGGGTTCGAAAATTATCATGTGTCTAGAGGAAATAATTTCTATGGTTGTTTCAACAGAATGGAATCATGAAAAATATGAAGGATTGCTTGCAAAATTCCCATGGGATAAGACCCTGGAGGGAAGAGGTGCCCAAGAAAGCTGGTTAATATTCAAGGATCACCTCCTCCAAGCTTGGGAGCAGTCCATGCCAACAAGCAGGAAGTCAAGCAAAAATGCAGGGATGAAGAAGGAGCTAGCTGTCTTACACTTGGTTGAACAAAACTCAGACATCAAAAGGAATACACAGAAGGGGGAGACCAGGTGGAAAGTCTGGAGCAAGGAAAATGTGCTTTTGATGGGAGGTGATCAGGTCTGAGAATACTCAAGCAAACTGAACATATTTAGGTCTGCGGGCCATGATGGGTTGCACCCATGAATGCTGAGGAAGCTGGCTGGTGTTACTCTGGGGCCATTCCCGGTAATCTTTGAATGATCATGGTGATTGAGAGAGGTGCCTGAGACTGGAGGAAAGCAAATGTCACTCCTATCTCCAAAAAGGGCCAGAGGAGGACCCAGGGAAATACAGGCTGGTGAGTCTCACCTCAGTCTCTGGGAAAGTGATGAGGCAACTAATCCTGGAAACTGCTTCCAGGCACATGACGGATGAGAAGGTGATCAGGAGTAGTCAGCATGGATTCATAAAAGGATGCACATGAATGTGTACAAATATGTGAAGGGAGGTTGTAAAGAAGATGGAGCCAGGCTCTTTTCAGTGGTTCCCACTGACAGGACCAGAGGCAATGGGCACAAACTGAAACACAGCAGGTTCCCTATGAACATCAGAAAACACTTTTTTACTGTGAGGGTGTCTGAGCACTGGCACAGGTTGCCCAGGGAAGTTGTGGAGTCTCCATCCTTGGAGATATATAAAACCCATCTGGACATGGCCCTACGCAATCAGCTCTAGGTGATCCTATTCGAGCAGAGGGGTTGGCCAAGATGAACTCCAGAGGTCCCTTCTATCCTCAATCATTCCACTATTCTGTGATTTCTGAACAAATTCACAAAGAATGACTAACTGCTTTCTAGCTAGACTGGTGTTTTTTCACTTTGTGCATGTAGGAGTTTCTTTAGCAGAGCTATGATTATGCATGCATTGTAGAAGAAATGTTCAATAAGAGGAGTTTTGGGGATCACTTTCTTGTTGTAAAGATAGGATTTTCTCTTCATTACTATATGTTATACACAGTTCTTAATTGGCACTGAGAGAAATATACAGTCTAGGCAAAATGGTGTACATGCTGAAACAAAAGACACGATTTGACATCTGCAATAGCAAGAGTGGAAACATCACTTATTAATGACTATCATGTGATAGCCCCTCAGCAACAGAAATGCATCATATTAGTGTCTGCATCTTGCTCACCAAACAGAATTCTTATTATCCTGTCATTAACAGATGGATTAGAATCCACATAAAAAGAAGGAAAGAGTTCAAAAAATTATGCAATTAAACATCTAATATTGAAGAGAAAGTATCATTAGCACAAAAATATTATTCTTTCAGACAGATTCCCATACTCGACATTTTCATTAATATCTTACTGTCCAAGCATATGAACTTTGTTAACTACGTACAGTACTTGTCTGCACAGTTACATATTCGGTGAAAGCACAAGACAGTTTGGCCTGTGCAATCAGGCACTTGCCTTTATCTCATGTGCAGAATTTTTATCAAACAGTCCAGCAAAACTAATCTGAAAAAGAGACTAAAAATCTGTAAACCAGAATAGTAAATGTCACTGTGGGCTTTGAACGACCTGTCTAGTAAAAGATCATGAATGCTCCTTTCTGTCAGTGGCTGTGCTTAAGCATAATTTACCAGCAAAGTGCTCACCCAGCCTCCCTTCTCAACGTGGAGCCTCAAAGGTAACTACCATCTCCTCCATTTTATGTGCCTGAGCAAGATACAGCTCCTCTGGGAACTCCTGACTATTTTTCATTCTTAGTTTCCACTGTTTCTAAGACACTGTTTTGTACTGCTCTCTTGTTTTTTACTCCATTATTTTCTGTGAAAATCTTGTCCAAAACCAGTATGCAAAACTTTTTTTTTTTTTTGCTGGCTGTTTCTCTGTGAGCCATGCTGGCATTTCCCCTCTGGCTTGTTTCTACAGTTTATGTCCAGTCATTTTTTCCCCAGTCCTCTTCCTTCAGCATGCTTTTTTCCCCTCTAAGCCAGGTTTGTTGGTTTGTGGGTTTTTTTTTTTTTTTTCCCCAGGTTTTGTTCCCCACATTTCTTCCTATGTTACTACAATTCTTTCTATTATTTGCTTCTCTCCAATGATTTGAAGCTGTAGTTGTGTTGCCACTCATCAGTCTTCCTGGAATACTCTTGTTTGTCAGTTTACTTCCTTGCTTCCTTCTACCCTTATTATCAAACAGAAGAATTAACATAACAGACAGCCATGTATCCCCATCCTCTTCTTGTCTTATATTTTTGACATCTTTGTTCCAGAAGAAACATAGTTCTATGTCAGTATATTCTTGCCTTTGTTAAGAATATGCATTTTCAAGGAATAGCAAGTCTGACATTCTGCCGTAAAATAATCAGTCAGATCTAACCTCTTCCAGATATATATTTATTATTCAAACAGAAATAGCGCTCAAGGGACCAGAATCCTTGGTCTTGATTGTACTGGGTTGATTTTTAAGCTCGACAGTGTAAAAATATAGTCCTTGTCCTTTCTGTGAAGGCCCATGAAGATGAGCATCACAGGAAGGTAAAGGACATGGAAACATATTACAGGCAAATACACAAGCATGTATATATACACTCAGGGTCATTCCCAAATAAAGGCCAGAGGTAACAGACTTTGTTAACACAGTCAAACTCTCTTCTTAGAGACACCTCATGCTACAGAGAGGAGGCAGAATGCTCAGCAAAGGAAGCAACCAGAAGAAAAGCCCTTTACACATTTTATAGAATGGCAAGAACTTGTAGTTCTTATGTTCCTAGCTCAGCCTACTTCAAACTGTGACTAGAGTAACAGCAGATAACCAGTAGAGAGCAGGCTATTTGCTACTATGAGACAAAAAGTGCCAGTACTTCCACTTCTCTACTTTTCTGAGGAAGGACACCCCATTCAAACCATACTGTAAGAAAGGACATGGCCAGTGATACTAACATTAGTAAAAATAATAGTGTAGTGCCTAGAACGAGGACACATCATGGTAGGCATTCTACAAAAATGGGGGGAAAAAGCTGTTTCCTAATCCCAAAAATATTCATGTAAACATGAAGGGCTGATAGGCAGAAATTAAAAGAAAAACAGAAACAGAGAAATGACAAAGCCCAAATCAATAGGTAGTAGAAGTAAACTGCAAGTGTTTTGCTGAAGGAATACAGCAAATTAGCTTTCTGGATGTATAATCTCATAAAACTAACCAGTTAGAGGTGAAAATCAATCTCTTGATGATGGATAATAATTTTCAGATTTTTTCTGATTTCTTTCTTTTGTTTGTGTCTAAGAAAAAGGGGCTTCTCTCCTTCAAAACACAAAGCTATATTTTAAAATAATAATATTCCAGATTTTTTTGCAGGGTAATCTAAAATTGCCCCTTCTCTTTTGGTCACAGCCTTGCTTATGTCACATCTACATTTACCCTAGCAGTTTTGCTGTGTTACTTTGTATGACAGGCAAACATATATCCCAGCTGTCAAAGGTATGCTACTTACATTGCTTCAGAAGGTAGCAAAGGTCCTTCAAACAAATATTGCTCCTGAGTTAGCCAAAACTCCTCAGAGATCTGCTACCTTATGTGTTTAAAGATAAACTTACGACTCTTAAGGTTTTTATTATCAGGTTTTCATGATTTCTTAGAAATTGGCTTGCGCTGTTCTATTCCTTTTTTGTTATTTGTGCTGTGTTGGTCTGTCTCACACAAACACTGTTTAGTAGTCTTCCTTTAGTAAGAAACAAAAAGAATATTTACTTTCATCTCTTAATTACCCACCAGCAGACATATTGTAAACTGCAGCTGTCTAAATAAATAAATAAATAAGCAAACAAACAAATAAATAAATAAATCCAAGCAATACTTAACAAGAAAATGAGTCTAATTACATTCTTCCATGCAGCACATCCGGTTAATGAAAATTATAGTGCTATACTGTAGAACATTAGGGCTGTCATATAGACCTTTAAAATAAAGAGACTCATGTTTAAATGACAAAACAAGGTCACGCAGATATCTCTTTTCTATGTACTGTTTAAATGAATTAAAGATGATTTGACCTAACCTCATATCTGCCTAGACCTGAGTTTAGAGGGAGTTCAGAACTGAAATCCAGATAAAAGTTACCAAAAGGACCTCCATCTTTAATAGGCCATGTTCAGATCTGAATATTTCCATTTTAAATTCAATAACTTTGCTCTTCAGGGCAACTGGAGCTATAGTTCATATCTGTATTACAGATATGTTTACAATAGGAACAGTGCCCCTGAAATATGCTGTTCTTCAGACAACAAGCATAAGGGCCTCAAGGGGCTGTATGGTAGCCCGTACCCCAGACAGATTCTGGTCTGCATTAACTCTTCTCTGTATGAACGGTACCAATCTAAAACACCTAAAGGAGGCAAGACTTGGAGTAAAACGGTGAACACACTGAACTAACGCATCTCGGAAGCTGCATGCCCTACTGTTATAACCTAACATTCCAGCCCTTCATTTCCCAGTTCCATCCACTGAGTGTAAGTTACCAGAGTTCATCCCCTTTTGTTTTCAGGCAGGGATGAATTCTCTCTATTCCGGGAAAAGTACCTGCACATATAGACCCAACTGCAGGTATGTATTCAGTAGGAAAGTTGGCAACAGAGAGAAAAGAAAGGAAGAAAACAAGTTTTACTCTTCTGCTTCCAGCAATGGTATCGTGTTCATCAATGTACGTTCCCAGTACAGCGATGTATTTCTTCTTCTCGTTTCCTTTACATTCAGAGAAAGGCTGTAACATAACAGATTGTTCAAAGAGGATGCAGCTTTCTGCTGCTAAAAGCCTACAGCAGAGCCTTGTCCCCATTGCAAGGGTGATACAAAACAGGATAAAGCCTTTTCAGTCACAGCAAGGCAAGTATGCTGCCAGGTTTGAGATCTTATGTAAGAAATGTAAGAGAATAATGTACTGGGGAAAATACTGTTCGACTACAATGTTATGTTCTGGGGTGACTGGGAAAAAAGAACAAAAGAATTACATGCAGAAGTAGCACTGGTCACTGTTTAGCAGAAAGCTATCACAAATATGTATAGAGAGAAGGGCATGGCAAAACGACTGCTGATGAAATTGCCTCAATTGCTTCACTACTCAAAACTGAAACCTATTAAAGAAATGTAAAAGAAAACAAAAATTACTGAGGAGGAAATCCTGTTTTCTCCAGTTCAGTTTTGATTAGGAGTGCCAACATTTTACGTGGATTGTCATTAGGACATTTCTAGACATTTCCAAACTGAAATGAGCACATACATAGTACGACCAGAAACTGAAACGAACACATATATAGTACAACCAGGAGGAGTTTGCGAGATTCTGAGGACATTTCTGGAAAGAGGGATACACGGTATGCCTCCACAGTTTTTTCAGCCTTAATCACTAGAAAAGGACTATTAGTAAACCAAATACAAACCAAGACAGATGACTATTACCGAAATAAATTATTCAAGTTCCTGGCTGGAAAACCATGTTGGCACTTCACACCAGTGAAGAACGCTCTTCAAAGACACTCTTACAAGCCCGGTGACTGCAAAATACATACCTGAACAACGGGGAATGATTAGAGGGCTGGAATGGAGGGGAATGATTCAAAGGGCTGGAACACTTATCCAATAAGTGAAAGGCTGAAAGAGTTGGAGTTGTTCAGACTGGGGAAGAGATGGCTCTGGGGAGACCTTATTTCAGCTTTTCAATATATAAATGAAGCTTATAAGAAAGACAGAGAAAGACATTTTACCAAGGTCCATAGTGACAGGGCAACAGGCAATGGTTTTAAACTGAAAGAGGGCAGGTTTTGATTGGACAAAAGGAAGAAACTTTTTATGATGAGGGTGGTGACACACTGGAACAGGCTGCCCAGAGAAGCTGCAGATGCCCCCTCCCTGGAAATGTTCAAGGTTGGATGGAGCTTTGAGCAACCTGATCTAGTGAAAGATGTCCCTGCCCATGGCAGGGGGGTTGGACTAGATGATCTTTAGAGGTCCCTTCCAACCCAAACCATTTTATGATTCTGTGATGCTAGGCCACCATTTCTTTTGTTATTTCTCTTACGTAGGCCCCATTGTTAGATCTGGTGTAAAGTCAAAACAGACTTCAGTAGGCACATATGTCTTCAAATCTTTGTGTGCTCTAGTCACTTCTTAAAACAGGATTTTCCTGCTAACTCTTACCTATTTTAGCTTTATATACGTAATATTCTTATGCCTTGACATAGCAAGATATCACTGGAATTTGTTTCATGACCTTCTCTGGCATCTTTAACCATAGAACTGGTTTATTCTGTGTTTAGTACTTCTAACTCATTAAAAAATTTCACATTGCATTTAGCAAATGTCATGGAGACATTCTCATAATCTTTTACTGGTCAACAGAAACAACTGAGCCTCAGAATTATGTCCTACATTTTGGGTAGCCAACACAATGAAAGAGTCAGTTCGAACTACAACGATCACATCTGTAATGTCTGAGAATGGAATGTTTATGGAGGGAAAGAAAGTTTGCTGAAGTAAATTCTTTGACAAACCTTTTGATATCTTGGAAAAATGAAGATTATGTGAAGAAAGCATTTAGACGGAGGAGTGTATCTTTATGAATGTTTCTTTAAATTCAACCTTAATATACTCTTAAACTTGAGTAACTTGATTAACCAGTTGTATACAAGATAACAAGATCAATGATACATTTAACAGGACTGAAGTTGAACAGCTGTGCTTTTTAATTTTAGCTCTCAGTCTCTACATTTTGGGGTTAGTATTTGCAATAGAGTAACCCAGGTTGTGGATGCATTACTTCCAAAGACTTCTGAGATTTCATTAAATACTGTTTTATTGGTATTTTGCATGGTAAAACTGCTAATAGATAAATGAGGAAAAAACACAGAAAGAAGGGAAGAAGATAAAAGACAGAACAATGAGCATGAAAATATTTCTTAAGTCTGTGCTACAGATTCTATCTCAATCTCTAATGGATTCCTTTTCTCAGCACACCCTAGGGCAACTGAAATTTATACTTGCTCTGTAATCTGCGGTCCTGTGCATTTTTCTGTACCTATCTGACACAGAAACATTGAAGCAGGTATTTGCTATTTAGCCAGAAGTAGGAATTTAAGGAATTAGTGCCACAAAAAAGGAGAGAACAGAGGAAGCATACAGTAAAAAAGGACTGCACTAGTATCTAGTGTTAATTTTTCAATACTATACAATAATTTTTTCGACAGTACTTTAGATATGCAAGTATCCTAAGATGTCTTAAAATAAAATCCATAAAACCAGCCACAGAAATACAGCTTAGCCTTAGGGTAAAATTAAAGGGAAAACTTCAGACCAAATTAACCCTATGAGAAAGTGAGTTTGAAGATTTCTGAAGCCAATGGAAATTCAACTTCCAGAAATGAAAGACCTTACAAAGGAGTTTTGAGAGGCATTATTGTCAGGACATACCCATATGTAACATATGTAGGTGAAAATGTTGGTCTAACAGAGGTAATGCATACTAAGCCATAAAGGCAGTCCATAAAATTATAAAATCAACCTGCAAAATAGCTTTGAGACAAGAATGCAGTATGTTAAAACCCCAATTAGTCAACCATTGTTTACTGACAGTCTCTCTTCTCCCAAATCAAAGCATTCTGTCTCAGCCTGAACTGTGTATATATTTGTGTTTGGGTTTTTTCTTTTTTTTTTTTT
>VYXH01002071.1:45509-65819 GCA_013397275.1 Burhinus bistriatus
AAGGGGAAGGATCATGTGTTTTATGTTACCTAATTGCTAACTTCTTTTGCCTGGCCATTACTCTTCCATGCGGCACCATTGTCAGCTCTTCTCTGCCTCTCCTTTTGTTTTTCCTTTTTTAACACCTGCACTAATTATTCTAACCAAAACTTCTAGGTTTTGATTGCTATGTTTTTATTTAATTTTTTTCTTGAACTTTACAAGCATGTCTCCTAATCCCCCTAAGAATATCTGCTTGAAATCCATTCACTCATCCGTTTTCTCTTTCTTGCCTGGGGCAGTGCATAAAACACAACTGAACATAGTTCAATAGTTAACCAGTGCAAATAGCTTTAATCCTGACAGGTTTGGACCACATGGAGTTATTAGAATCCATGTATCTTCTTTCTACTGTCTCCTGTAATTTCTGATTGAGAGAAACTTAAATTGTTTTGAACAAAAACTGACTCTCCTCTACAAAAAATATCAGCAAGTTTGTTTTTCCTCCTTTTGTGAAATTCTTCTGAGACTACGGGCTGTTGTAACTTTTCTTTCCTAAGCTCCTATATCATATTTCTGAACTTCCATCACAATAATCAGTTCATAGTTAGTACTTGTCTGCTAAGCAGTATCAATCCTCTGTATTTTGTACCTTGGACCCGTGGCCTGTACTTGATCACACAATTTTAAGACAAGAAACACTATTTACAATTTACGTGTTTCATCAGTCTTTAAATTCTGTCCAGAATTCTCAGATGCTTTTAAAAAAGACAAAACTCCTTTTGTAACCACTAATGGGATAATTTTCTTTTTGTGCACTTCAAAGAGGATCCTATATGCTTTCATAATGTTCACCTGTTGCTAACAATATTTTCTTCCTTGTGAACTACTTCTTCTGAGAACCAAGGGTGGGGCTTTTTTTGGTTTAGATTGGTTTTAATTATTTTGTTTTTCTAAAATGTTATCAGGAACTACAAACACCAACTGGAGAAAATGGAAGAAAATCCAAAAGACATCCTCTGCAGGACGACCAGAATTTTCTTAATGGTAAATATAACTTTTTATGTTTTATAAAGCTCCATACTAACTTGTCCACATTGATCCCATTTCTGTTTACAAACATCAAGTACTTGCTTTGTTTGTTTGTTTCTTTTAAAGGGAAATCTATACAACTTAAAAATTCTCCTCAGCAGACAAGATCCAGAGCCAATGTCAATCAGTGCAAGTAGGTGTCTTTTAAGCATTTGGACCTTGTGAAAATATTCCACTACAATAATATTAAGAAAAACTTTATTCTCTCACTCTGCCTTGTATTCCCACTAACAGCAATAACAATATTGCAAGCACATTGTACTTCTTCTGGCTTAATCTTAATTGACGAGAGTGTGAAACACTGTTTGGAGGCCAGTGACAATTTTTTATTTCCTCTTCTAAAAGAAAAAAATAAGAATGCCATACTGTGTGCCCTAAATTTGGATTTTTTGTCTCCTTTCAACGTAAGCCCTGTTACATTGCTTCAACAAGTAACCCACATCCCAATGCACAATATGAGCATCGTGAGGTAGAGGATTGCTAGGATGTTTTCTTTTGAGTTAATGACACATGTCTGCTTAGTTGAGATAATAAAACTCCTCGCATTAGCAGCAAAATCAGTTTCTGGCTGACAGTCTAGTATTAGCTACTTTCTTTTTCTTAGCAAGTGGATACATTTCTTCTAGGGCTGCAGCAATCCTGTTCCTGTATGGGTAGTTAAGCAAACCTGCCTTTCTGCTATTAACATTATGCAAATGAGGCTAGAATTCTCAATGCAATGACACTTTTGCTATAAAATGTGCTGTGGAGGGAAAAAAGTTGATAATGAAACAGGCATATTCACAGAAAAGAGAGAGAAGCAGCTAACATCCCATTTATTTTTGCATACTTCATAACCATTCTACATAAACTTCCAAAAAGGCCTTTGAAGTTATGCATTAACGTAATTACACTATAATAAGTTTCATGTTGTTTTTGTTTTTCATTAATTTCTCATTGTCTTACACAAAGTTGAACTACGCTGGCAGTATGCATTTTCCTTAGGGCTAGTCTTCCTCCTTACTCCCCACACTCACATCAAAATAATTTTAGTTCAAAGGATTGTTCTTAAGAGTAATAAGTACAGCAGAATCCTTCCTTCCTCCCTCCTGTGCCTGGCTGCAGGATTGTGTGTGCCTGCTGTGCAAGCCCCTGGCTCCCTGCAGATCCAGCTGCAGCCCCCATGCTGGCGCAGAGCTCTGATACACTTCCACCGGGTAGCGGTGGTGAGTCTGTACAGTGGTGCCACAAGCCCCACTCAAGTTCCAGTTTCCTGCTAGAAATAAAAGTACAAAGAACATCTCACAAAAATTGCCTTCATCAGTCCCATTAGTGCCATTTCCCAGACAAAGTTAGCTTTTTCAGTAATATAATTTTTATGGAAAAATTTTACCCTCATCAGTCTTGGGACCTTACACTCTTACTATAAAGCAGTGAGTATGGAATAGTGGAACAAGTCAGGCACAGCATGTGGTATTATCCCTGCTGCTGACTGACCAGCCGTGTAGTGCAGGTTACCCTCTGGCTCTTTCTGAAACTTTATAAGATAAAGGCCATTAGGATTTTGCTCTACCTTTGAGCTTCTTCCTCTTTAACGATATCTTGCCTGCATTGGGCTGACCAAAACCTTCTACATACTGGCTCTGCTCCTGCTAATACAACCCAGGAAACTGCTGGCTCTTCTTGCTGCTAAAGCACCACTGGCTCATGCTTGGCTTGCTGTCTGCCAGAGCCAGTCTTTTGTGCAGAGCTGCTCCCCAGCTCTTCCTTCCCAGCTGCAGCAATTTTCATTTGTCCTTATATTTCGTGAGGTGCCTGGTGTCCCATTTTTCCAGCCTGGTTAGGTCCGTCTGCCTTACCCTCGTAGCATATTGACTGGTCACCCCAGTTTGGTGTCATCTGCAAACTTGATGAGAGGGCTCTCCATCACTCCATCAATTATGAAGTTGTTAAACAAGACTGGTCCCCCAGGACCCTGCATTACTCTACTTACTACTGCTCTCTGGGTAGAGTGGAACCACTACTGACCAAGTCCAATCATCCAAATGGATGGATCATGCCACTCATCTGGTCAATCCACCTAGATCTTGAATGGGCCATCTTAACTTGGATAAAAGAATATTGTAGGAACCACTGTTGAAAGACTTGTAACATTGAGGTAAATGACATCCCCAGCTCTTCCTTCAATCACAGTTCGAGTCTGTTTATCATAGAAGGCAACAAGGTTCACCAGGTGCAATTTACTGCTGGAAAATCCACGATTTTCCCAGGGACTGAAACAAAACTGACCCACCTCTGGCTTCCCAGATTGACCAGTTCGCCTTTTTTGAAGCTGGGCAAAACAGTTGCCTTTCTCCAGTCAGCAGAGACCTATCCAGTCTTCACACCCATCTAATTCAAAAACTATAGAGTGGCTTTGCAAGGACCTTGTTCAATTCCCCCAGTTTATTTGGATGCAGCCCAGCAGATCCCACATACCTGTAAGGGTCCACGTGAATCTTGCCATCAAAAGCATTTACTATTACATTAAAGTGGAAATATCCTTTTGCATATTTTCTCAGAAATGTTAAAAATTATATCACTTTTCTAGATAACAGTGGACATAAATCCTGACCTGTGAAGCTTTGCCATTTTTTTTGCATTAGAGCTGGAAGTGAACCCCGGAATGGAGCATCGTTCCAATACAGTCCCTTTTGTATTTCATGTCCTTGATCTACTGAGGATTATTGTACTGTCTTCCTTGTAAAGAAACAGTATATTAAGAACCTGTGATATGAAATTCATAGTTTATGTTCCGTACTCGCTTTCTGTTATTTTCTAGTTCCTGGTTGCAAGTATTAAAATATAGAGAATTCTGTGTGTCAGGAGACAATCTGCAGCATAAGAGGCTGGTTTCACTGAACCATGAACTGATATAGTATTCTAGAAATGCTGTTTCTCTCTAAAAATCATCACATGAGGTAGAGAGCTTGGCAGAAAAAGAACTTTCAAAACCTTAAACTTTGTTTCTGTTCCAGATTGGAATGGCTACAAATGTTCTTTAGAGAATGGAATTTTGTCAAAAAAATATTTTTTTCAATATAATACCTGAGGTTTTTAATTCATGTCTTTTTCTCTCTCTATCTCATTAGAGGTGACCAGAGAGCCCTGGACTGCAGAAAACTTTCCTTTGAAAAACTCATTGAAACTGATATGCCTCTCAGGAAACATTTTGGCTTCTATGAAATTACATTTAGTCACAGCTGTTCCAGCCAGGTTTAATATTGTAAGAATAATCATAATACAGAAGAGCTGCCTAGACCTTCTAGCTTAATGATGGAACCCTTATTTATAAAAATTTGAATTTCTCAGACTAATGAAAGGGATAGAAGTTAGGATAGTAAGACAGGTAGGTGGACTAAAATACGTAATTATATATCTGATTTCTAAAGTTAGATAAAGAGAAGAAAAGTATTAGTTGATTGCTTTTTTGTAGGTATTTTGGAGCTAACATGGATGGGTTAGATCATTAATCAGATCCTGGGCTGCATCCGCAGTGGCATTACTAGCAGAGATAAAGATGTGATCTTCCCACTCTACTTAGCGCTTGTCAGGCTGCACCTGGAGTATTGTGTCCAGTTTGGGTCCTCACAATTAAAGAAAGTCATCAACACACTGGAGAGGGTCCAAAGGAGGGCCACGAAGATGATCAAAGCACTGGAGAACCTGCCCTATGAGGAAAGACTGAAGGAGTTAGGCCTTTTGTCTCTGGAGAAGAGAAGGCACAGGGGGTAGGTCATCACAGTATTCCAGTACTTAAAGGGTGGCTACAAAGAGGAGGCTCTCTCTTCACAAAGAGCCATGTAGAGAGGACAACAGCAATGGGTACAAGTTGCACTGGGAGAGGTTTCATGTCAACATAATAATTTATTTTTTTTTACAGTGAGAACAATTATTCACTGGAACAACCTCCCCAGGGAGATGGTAGAGTCTCCATCATTGGATGTTTTCCAGATGCAATTGGACAGGGTGCTAGATAGTCTCATTTAGGCTCCCCTTCCCACAAAAGGTTGGACCAGATGATCTTTCAAGGAGCCTTCCAATCTGGGCTATTCTATGATTCTATCCACAGATTTATATAATCTAACTTGATTTTTTCCTGAAATGTTCCAACTGTGAAGCTGTTTCAGCACTGACATTTTGCTTTTTTAAAAGAAATAAAAATGAAAAGGTGAGGTATCATAGAATCATAGAATCGTTTAGGTTGGATAAGACCTTTAAGATCATCCAGTCCAACCATTGACCCTACTCTACCTGGTCTGCCACTAAACCTTGTCTTCCAGCTCAGGGGGCTGAATACCCTGAGGATGACTGGTCTTACTATTAAAGACTGAGGCAAAGAAGGCATTAAGTACCTCAGCCTTCTCCTCATCCTTGTTGACAATCTCCCCTCTGCATCCAGTAAGGGGTGGAGATTCTCCCTGGCTCTCTTTTTGTTGTTAATGTATTTGTAAAAACCGTTTTTGTTATCTCTTATGACAGTGGCCAGATTAAGTTCTAGCTGTTCTTTCACCTTTCTGATGTTTTTTCTGCCTGACCTATTGAGATCCCTATACTCTTCTTGCGTTGCCTGCCCCTTCTTCCAAAGTTGGTAAACTCTCCTTTTTATCCTGAGTCCCAGCAAGAGCTCCCTGTTCAGCCAGGCCAGTCATCTTCCCCGATGGTTTATCTTACAACACATGGGGATAGCCTGCTCCTGCGCCTCTAAGACTTCCGTCTTGAAGAATGTCCAGCCTTCCTGGACCCCTTTGCNCACCGTGTTTCTGTGATGGTGACTCTGTCATAACTATCTTGCTTCACAATGGCTTCCAGCTCCTCCTGTTTGTTGCCCATGCTGTGTGCATTGGTGTAGATGCACTTGACCTGGGCTATCTATTTCTCCCCCAATGTTGGCATGCTGCCCCTAGGCTCATCTCTAACGAGCTTGATTGTACCTCCTTCCCCCTTCATAACTAGTTTAAAGCCCTCTCAGTGAGCCTTGCCATCTCATGAGCAAGGATCCTTTTCCCTCTTTGAGACAGCTGAATTCCATCTGTCTCCAGCAGGCCCAGTGCTGTGTAAACCTCCCCATGATCAAAAACCCAAAATTCCACCGGTGGAACAAGATCACTGCAAGTTTATTCATATAACTGGTAATAGAATTCGAACCATTAGTCAACCTGTTGCATATTGAGAGGTCTGTACACAAAAACACCAGTACTTGTCATGATCATATATGTAAAAGATGTAGGAACACTCAGTTGACCATTCTTACCATATGGCATAACATGTCATCAAAATACGGGAATCTTCTCTCTTATGTGTGGGTTTGAATACAAATTCATACATTTGAATTTAATTAAAATTCAGTTTTCCTTTTCCTTTCTATAGCCATGAAAGAAATCAAATGCAACCCATCACGAGGTTAATGGTGTTTTGGGAAGCATAATTTTGATTTAGTTTTTTGGGATTTTTTTCTTTTTTTTTTCAATTATAATCCTAAGAAAGTGTTACAATGATTGGAAACTGTTTGCTTTGAAACTATTCTCCCTGGATAATATGTTTATATAGTCACAACTCTAACAGTACAAACCAATGCTGGGTTGATGAAGCATTTCTGTTATAAGCCTTAACTCTTGCTACAGATTTTGGCAAAATTACTTTTTTGGTAGGAGTTTTCTTATATGAGAACTGAGATGTGACTTGCTTCTAAGGAATGTTTGATCAAATCCACTTCCAATTATGCATTAGTCAGTAAACTTAGTGAGCTACATGTTAACACAACTTGAAAATTATAGTGAAATATCTAGGCTGTATTATCCATTGATCTATAATTTATAACAAGAAAAGTACAAATCAATGATAAAATGAAATACCACTAATGATGATTTTTCATTCAGTTCTCCCTTAAGACTAATGTAACAGAAATTCTGATCCTTAAAATTGGTGTATGTAACTCTGGTCATTTTACATAATACATTTTTGTCTAGGTCCACTCCCCAGAGAATATAGGTCTTTTTCAACCTTGAATTATAGTCTCTAGCTCAAACTATAGCAAGTTACATATTTACCTATGACCTCAGTCATATTAGTCCCTGTTTGGCCAAAGCAGTCTGTGACTGTAACACCTCAATTTACTGTTGTCTTCTGCTTAAAATGACTGAGTTTGAATTGGCAGTAGCACCAATGAAACCATATGCTCTAGTACAACATTTTATACCAACAAAAGTAAGAAATTTATTTAATGTAATTTCTGCATATTTGCAGGTCTGCTACTCTCAAATCTGTGCATCATGCAATATGTGACTTCTTTTAGGGAAGAGGATGCCCTCCCCATTGCTGTCTGACAGACTCTACAGTAAGTAGACATAGTGAAATGTTGAAATATTTATCTTGCAGTATTCTTATGAATGACACCTTTCATTTAGTAAACAGCAGTAACATGTCTTGGTTTTCCATATTTCTATCAGTTGCTTATTGGTGGAAATGTACAGTTCTTTTCTAGTTACATACTCAAACAGATACACCTAGAGTAAGTAAATTGAGTAAGCATTAGGGCAGGGCATGAGTGCTTGAAGATCAAGAATAAGGATCAGCTTATAAGAGTGTATTTTGATATGGAAACAGAGGCCACCAAAAATACAATTTGAGGCAGACTAAAACAAACCAAAGAAAGCTTGTCTTCTAATGACTTACAAAGACATTATGATTGCCAGAATATTTACAAGAGTCTGCAGCAATACTGGAAAAGTATTTGCCAGAGAGACCCATTGTGGTGTTACTAAGTTACAAATTATATCAGCTGACAATAACTGAAGCCTGGAAAATTTAAGGAATAAGTATCATGTGTTTTCTTATTATCCCCTAGACAATTAGTAATGACCACTGTTGAAGGAAGAAGTCTTGGCTAGAAGTACTTCGATCAGAACTACTACAACCATTTTTGTGCACTTGCATTCTGAATTAAACAACTCATTTTTTCAATTTCTGCTTCTAAGGAATTTTTGAATATCAGTTTTACATCCTGACCAAATACATTTCAGTTTGGTATTTTTTCATGGAGTTGAAAATTCTGAATTTCATTCCATGACTTTTTCATCTCACACAGTGTTTAGGCTATTTCTGAACTGAAGGCTGACACAGGTAGATAAATGTTGGCAGTGGCAATAAAAATGAAATTGTTCCTTATTACAGAATACTGTGCAGATAGTGTCACATTACCACATAGCAATCTTAAATGTAAGCCACCATATCTGTCTGTTTGTCAGAACAGAGCCAGAGAAAACTTGAATTGGCCAGGATTGAATATTTAGATCCAAGTAAAGAATTGAATGAAAACTACAGTAAATAAAGGAAATAGATGTGAAAGAGGCATCTGCATCCTATGAGGTTGCTGATTGTTGACTGGGTAAGGTTGATGCAAATCTGCAGGACTGAAATAAGTAAATTCTTATTTGGAGATGGACTTTTTTGTTATTTTTTTATTGATTATTTGTAGACCACACCATGTAGCAGTGTAGTAACATACTTTAATTGTGTGATGGGGTAGAGAAAGATGTATTCTAGAAGAAAGATTATTAAGCTCATTACTAGAAATGTATCAGTTTACTAAAATCACACTCATGGCTATGTCTCCTTTTCTTTTGGTTCACTGAAGACTTTTCTCATATAGACAACTCGAGTGGTAGGGGTAGGAGAAACTTGTGTCTGCCTGAGTTTCTGAGACACTAATACCATACCCAGGGAGCAGAAAGGTCAGCTAGCAGTATTCCAAGTTATTTTTTCTCCTCCATGGAATGTTAGGTTTTTTCTGCAACAGATCAGAAAATGGATACAGGATGCCCTATGATCACACTGGTTCCTACAGAGTGGAAAGCATGAGGACATCCACCAGACACTCAAAAAAACATCTATAAAATATAGCTGTGTTACCTTTACTATGCATTGCAGAAATTGTATTGGATATTTTAAAGGTTTCCAAGCAAATATTCTCTGACCTAATTACTCCAGAATCAACGTTAGTTCTTCTTCTTGGTAGAAATCCTAGAGAAATAGTGTGTCCTGCTTGAATATATAACATTGTAATTTACCTGCCTTTGGACCTGTGAATCTTTAGAATGCATTTCTTCCATTCCTGCTATTTCTCTCCCAGTTGGGGATACATTAGTGCAGTAGCAGGAGCATTTCAATGTAAATATAGAATTAAATAATGTTTGAGAAACGGTTTTGGACACTTAAAAACTTTCAAAAGGTTACTCTAACCTAGGAGATTTACAATGAACAATCAATATTTCTAACACAGCCTTCACAGGTGATAAAATAAGCTGTCTAAATTATTCTACTTGAATACATCCCCTTTTTCTTTCACCATATTTTTGGAATCTCACTTTGACAGAAATATGCTGTTTTATGTGTATACCACTTGTTTGTAAGAGACAGGAAGCAATACATTTTTTATGTAGTCTGAAATCCTTGCACTAGAGGTTGGCTATAAGGAGTGTGGAGAGCGAGAACTATGTACTATGGCTATGCTCCTTCCCCAAATATCATCACAAGAATTTAGTGCAGCTACATACAAGCAGTGGAGGATGCTCAACAGTACCTGTAGCATAATCCCTTACAACAGTAAGCCCCAGGTAACATATTGTGTGCCAGAAGAAATCAGCGTTAGATTTCTCAGTTGCCAGAAATGAATGTGTTCAGAAATGAACCAATGTGCTTCAAAGCATTACTATAGATTTCTCTCCTGATACATGGGTTTAATAAGGAGGAGCAGCTGACATCTTCAAGAGCACACTCTTAAATTCCCATAATAACCCATTGGTTTAATGCTATTTAAATACAGTGAACTATCTTTATAGTTCATTAATTTACTTCTGGAATGATATGGTATTTCAGAAACATAGTGAACTTCCCCCACATTACTACAAAGAACCAACCCCATCCAACATCACTGTTGGCTTTCTTTGCACACCTGAAAAAATAGCAGGGAGCAGAATAACTTCTGTGTCACTGAGCTTACAATGTGATAGTGAAACAATATGATTGGACTGATTTGAATAACAAGATTGCAGGGTTCATGGTGTGAGAAAAACTCTTGCTGTGAGTATTCTGCCTTAACATTTTCCATGAAAGATTTTGTTACAAGAATCATTTCTACGCGTAAAAAAGGAATGGCAGGAGACATAGAGGTAAAAAGATTTTTCCATACATCTGTGTTACTGATTTAATGATAGGCTGCATATTTGACAAAAACTTCTGAATAGTACATGAAATTTTTAATGATTTATTTATGAGATTGTTTTTAATTTCTGGATTATTTAATTGCCAGTAAGTCACTTGCACGGAGGAAGAGGGATCTACAGTAAGACGAGAGCAGAAAACCCATTGTGTTTTAAAGGCCTTGGTGCAACTCAGCTTTCAGAAGACTCTTGAAAGTGGTGGTTACATTTCCCACCCAAGGAATACCATCCTTTTCAATTATTAATTAATGTTTCAATTGTTTGGTGTAACTGATACACGCTTTACCCACCCAGGAGCTATAAGAAGCCATTTGGTAGACATTAAATCAACTGTACTGTCTGGCTCTGAGTTTCAAAACAGGCTTTTTTTGTCTTTATTTCTTTTACTCTGTAAGTGTATAATACACAATAATGCCATGCACATTCTGTGCTTTCCTTACAAATAGGTTTAAAATTTTAATGCCCTCCAAAAGCCATTAGAGGACATTTTTCTTAAGCAATATGTAAATAATACATTAATTCTTATTCTGAGGAAGTTTCAAGGGAAAACTTAGTTTCAAATCACTTCCACCTCTCCGAGATATAGTTTGTCACAATCTGGGATAAACCGTTTTACCATTTCTGGGCTTCAGATGCAGTAAAGAAGGGTGGGTGAGTGAATCAGATTTCAAGGTCAAATTTAAAAATAAAAATAAAACAGTCAACTTAAAAGCAAATACATAAAAACTTTCTCCCCTTCAAGTGTCCCCCCCCCTCCTTGCAAAACAAGAAAGAACATTCCAGGTTTTGTATTTTTAAAAGAAATCTCTTCATGGCTGAGGTCCTTACTGTGACAAATCCTGTTTAGTGCAGGCCAAGCTGACCAGAGAAAGGTACTTACAATGGTTTCCCTAAGGGCTTAAGACCTCTTCCCTGCAAATGTCTAAAAAACATTAATTTAAAAATATTGCTAAACTTACATCATGACTTTCTTTTGGCATGTTTACCGAATTCTTTTCCACAGACACAGACTAGTTAAAAAATCTGTCCCCATGTTTCTGAAATCTTTTGCCACTTCACAGAAATACACTCCCCAGGAATTTAAATCATAGAATCGTCTAGGTTGGAAGAGGTCTTTAAGGTCATTGAGTCCAACCATTAACCTAACACTGCCAAAACCACTACTAAACCATGTCCCTAAGCACCAAGTCTACCCATCTTTTAAATACCTACAGGGATGATGATTCCACCACTTCCCTGGGCAGCCTGTTCCAATGTTTGATAACTTTTCTGTAAAGAATTTTTGCCTAATATCCATCCTAAACCTCTCTTGGCGCAACTTGAGGACATTTCCTCCTGTCTTATTGCTTGTCGCTTGGGATAAGAGACCAACACCTGCCTCGCTACAACCTCTGTTGCCCTTCTCTGGACACACTCCAGCACCTCAATGTCTTTCCTGTAGTGAGGGGCCCAAAACTGAACATAGTACTCGAGGTGTGGCCTCATCAGTGCTGAGTACAGGGGGATGATCACTTCCCTAGTCCTGCTCGCCGNAGTTTGTCAATCATTCTTCTATTTATTTAGTATTCTTAATTTTTAGATTTTTTTCAATAAACATAAGTGTAAATAGCCTTTCTTGGCATCCTTGTTTGTTCAAGGATGACCTTCTGTAGCCAGCAGTTTCTCTGGGAAGACTAATGAGGCACACTGCACCCTGCAAGGCCAGTCGTGTTCTAGATATGTGGTGAAACATGCCACAGGTATCTGGTCGTGCTAAGTCCGTGTGCAGAACTGCAGTAAAACTTCAGCACATATTCTGTGTTTATACCGCAGCAGCCAGTTTAAGGGACAGCACTGCTCACCTGACTTGAGGAAGGGGAAAAAACAGCCTTAAACTAACTCACTTCATAATTGATTTGCTAGATGATTCACCCTAATGAAAAATGTTCCATAAAAAAAAAGTCATTAAACAAACATTTCATTAAATATAGCTTTGTGGAACAACTGTACCTTTTTCTGATTGTGACGGTACCTAGATGAACAAGGTACTTAGTGAAAAGAATTTGCAAAATACTGTATTTGTATAGCTACCTTATGTGGAACATTGATTCCAAAATTTCAGTGTGAAGAAAGCTGGCGCTCAATACACTTTTTAGTGAATTGACAGAAAAGCATCCATTTGGCTTGGGTTTTGCAGTTCAGATGTCAACTGCTTACTGGGGGAAATAAACAAGTAACTCATAACCTTTACTTAAGTTTATCACTAGCTTGTTATAAAACCATTGTCACTGTGTTACCTAGTCATCCACAGTGATATATGCAGAGCACTTAAAATTAGGAAACCCTAGATAAAGGGGTTAGTATTCAAGGTGGTTAGTATTCAAGGATCACCTCCTCCAAGCTCAGGAGTGATGTATCCCAACTAAGAAGAAGGCAGGCAAAAAAGCCAGGAGGCCTGCATGGATGAACAAGCAGCTCCTGGAGAAACTCACACTCAAAAAGGAGGCCTACAGAGAGTGGAAGCAAGGACAGGTAGCCTGGGAGGAATACAGGGAAATTGTCCGAGCAGCTAGAGACCAGGTTAGGCAAGCTAAAGCCCACATAGAATTAAGTCTGGCCAGGGACATCAAGGGCAACAAGAAAAACTTCTGTAAGTATGTCAGTGACAAAAAGAAAACTAAGGAAGACATGGGCCCACTCAGGAAGGAAACAGAAGAAATGGTCACCCAAGATATGGGGAAGGAACAGGCTGCCCAGGGAGGTGGTTGAGTCACCATCCCTAGAGGTGTTTAAAAGTCGCATAGATGTGGTGCTTGGAGACATGGTTTAGTGGCAGACCTGGTAGAGTAGGGTCAATGGTTGGACTGGAAGGTCTTTTCCAACCTAAACAATTCTATGATTCTAAGGCTGAGGTACTCAATGACTTTTTTGCTTCGGTCTTCACTGGCAACAGCTCTAACCACACCGTCCAAGTCCAGAGGGCAAAGGCAGGGACTGGGAGAATGAAGAACTGCCCGCTTTAGGCGAAGATCAAGTACAAGACCATCTAAGGAAGATGAAAGTACAAAAGTGCATGGGAAATGATGAAATCCACCCATGGGTCCTGAGAGAACTGACAGATGAAGTTTCTAAGCCACTATCCGTCATATTTGAGAAGTCGTGACAGTCCAGTGAAGTTCCCACTGACTGGAAAAGGGGAAACATAACCCCCATTTTCAAAAAGGGAAAAAAGAAAGAGCCAGCAAACTACAGGCTGGTCAGTCTCACCTCTGTGCTTGGAAAGATCATGGAGCAGATCCTCTTGGAAACTCTATTAAGGCACATGGAAGAGAAGGAGGTGATCAGTGACAGCCAACATCACTTCACTAAGTGCAAATCATGCCTGACAAATTTAGCAGCCTTCTATGATGGTGATACAGTGTTGGTAGATAAGGGGAAAGCAACAGATGTCATCCACCTGGACTTCTGCAAGGCATTTGATGTTGTCCTGCATGACATCCTGGTCTCTAAATTGGAGAGACATGGATTTGACTGGTGGACCACTTGGCAGATAAAGAACTGGCTGGCTGGCCACACTCAAAGTCAACGGCTCAAGGTCCAAGTAGAAATCAGTGATGAGNTTTAGGCGAAGATCAAGTACAAGACCATCTAAGGAAGATGAAAGTACAAAAGTGCATGGGAAATGATGAAATCCACCCATGGGTCCTGAGAGAACTGACAGATGAAGTTTCTAAGCCACTATCCGTCATATTTGAGAAGTCGTGACAGTCCAGTGAAGTTCCCACTGACTGGAAAAGGGGAAACATAACCCCCATTTTCAAAAAGGGAAAAAAGAAAGAGCCAGCAAACTACAGGCTGGTCAGTCTCACCTCTGTGCTTGGAAAGATCATGGAGCAGATCCTCTTGGAAACTCTATTAAGGCACATGGAAGAGAAGGAGGTGATCAGTGACAGCCAACATCACTTCACTAAGTGCAAATCATGCCTGACAAATTTAGCAGCCTTCTATGATGGTGATACAGTGTTGGTAGATAAGGGGAAAGCAACAGATGTCATCTACCTGGACTTCTGCAAGGCATTTGATGTTGTCCTGCATGACATCCTGGTCTCTAAATTGGAGAGACATGGATTTGACTGGTGGACCACTTGGCAGATAAAGAACTGGCTGGCTGGCCACACTCAAAGTCAACGGCTCAAGGTCCAAGTAGAAATCAGTGATGAGTGGCGTTTCTCAGGGGTTGGTACTGGGACAGTACTATTTAACATCTTTGTTGGCAACATGGACAGTGGGATTGAGGGCGACATGGACAATGGGATTGAGTCCACCCTCAGCAAGTTTGCAGACGACACCAAGCTGTGTGGAGCAGTTGATATGCTGGAGGGAAGGGATGCCATCCAGAGGGGCCTGGACAGGCTTGAGAGGTGGGCCCATGCAAACCTCATGAAGTTCAACAAGCCTAAGTGCAAGGTCCTGCCGCAATGTGGGTTGTGGCAATCCCATACACTAATACAGGCTGGGCAGAGAACAGATTGAGAACAGCCCTGAGGAGAAGAACTTGCAGCTGTTGGCTGATGAGAAGCTCAACATGAGCTGGGAATGCACGCTTGCAGCCCAGAAAGCCAACGGCATCCTGGGCTGCATCAGAAGAAGTGTGATCAGCAGGTTGATGGAGGTGATTCTGTCCCTCTACTCTCCTGAGACCCCACCAGGAATACTGTGTCCACCTCTGGAGTCCTCAGCACAAAAAGGACATGGTCCTGTTGAAGCGGGTCCAGAGGAGGGCCAGGAAGATGATCAGAGGGCTCGAGCACCTCTCCTATGAAGACAGGCTGAGAGAGTTGGGGTTGTTCATCCTGGAGAAGAGAAGGCTCCGGGGAGACCTTATAGCGGCCTTCCAGTATCTGAAGGAGGCCCACAAGAAAGCTGGAGAGGGACTTTTTACAAGGGCATGTAGTGATAGGACAAGGGGTAATGGCTTCAAACTGGAAGAGGGGAGATTTAGAATAGGTTTCAGGAAGAAATTTTTCACTCTGAGGGTGGTGAGGCACTGGAACAAGTTGCCCAGGGAAGTTGTGGATGCCCCATCCCTGGAAGCATTCAAGACCAGGTTGGATGGTGCTTGGAGCAACCTGGTCTAGTGGGAAGTGTCCTTGCCCATGGCAGGGGGGTTGGAAGTAGGTGATCTTTAAGCTCTCTTCCAACCTAAACCATTCTATGATTCTATGATAAAAAAGTAAAGATGGTTCCTGCAAACAAGCTTGTTAAATTGTGGATTATATTACAAACAGAAGTGATCTTTGGAAAAGGTAGCAGAAAATTGCTCTGCATTAACATTTTATGGGAAAGAGGAATGTAAATAGAAATTTTGTATATTAATTTTTTGGTGAATCATCTGATTTTTAATCCCTAATGTGAACCAGCAACAAAATAGGAAACCATATGGATAAAACAATGGTCAAGTCCTGGCATGTTCTTTAGATATTAGAGTACACATAGTATATCCTTCCTTCCATGAAATTTCCTTCTTGACCACAATGGTGTCTACTTTATCACCCTCTAAAGAGTCTGAGTATAAAACGTGGCTTTGCATTTGTATTTGACTTTGTATTTCAAATTAGCTATCTAATCTCACAAGACTCCCAATTTACCATGATTTCCTGATTTGGAGGATGTTGAGTCAGCCTGTCACTTTACAGACACTTTGAACACATGTACAGTAGTTCTTATTTCTGTAAAGAAGAAAAATATCTAAAACCTTTGCTGAAACAGTGGTGAGACAAGCCTACTTCTGACATCTACAAGTGTTCAACATCTGCAAAAAAACATACATCTGTCTAAAGAAAATGGAAATCGTTCTTCTTGGAACAATCATTGTCATAGTTTGGCCCCAACTACATCTATGAAGACAGTTGTTAGACATATGCTAAATTGCTGAACTGATGAATTTGCAGAATATGCCTCACACAGAAAGTAATGGGATTTCATTCTGAGCATAGTACAATCGATATGATTTTTTCTGCATGTCTGTGTATCCAAGAAAAATGCTGTGAATATAATCAAGACCTACATACAGTGGGTTTTGATCTTATTAAAGTTTCAGTAAGTCAAAATATTTCAAGGGTACTGCTTCCTAAATTGGGCTGTAATAACCATGACAAGTTCATTGCTTCTCTTCATACAGGAATGAACGTTCATGTTCTCAATCACAGATACGTTTTTCAAGAGCTGCAACAAATGAAGTTAAAGATGGTATGCATTGACCCCCTTCATTATTCCATAAGTACTCATTAGTATATTTAAATGTACAGATTGTGACATCTATACTGAAATTCAGAGTAGACAGAACTTAAACTTGCAATAGGTAGAAAAAATAATTAAAACAGAAACAAAAGTAACACAGACACCCAGTGCAGGCTATAAGGAATTTGCTCAGCCCTGGAAACATTTGAAAATACTGGACTGCACAATAAGGCTGGAAGAAAGACTTTGCTCTTCAGGACAGTAAGGATGGGGAAACATTATCTTTCCTTGTCTACCAGCAGGAAGACCTTGTATGTTAACAATCTGAGTAGTTAGACTTAAGGAGCTATCTTACTCCACTGTGTTACTTTATTTCAATAAAAGGTTAGCTCTATAAATTGGATGCCTTTCCCGTCTTCTGTTCACACTTGAACACACTCAGCTCACTACTTTTGAGCTGAGAGCAGATTATTTTTGGATATGGTATTTTTCTTGAAATGAATTGATTTGAAATGTAGTTACATGATGAGCGGTGCTTATGCTACTGTATACAGAAGGGCTACAGGTTGAGTCTGCCAACAAGATTGCTATTTACCACAATGTTATTGGCATCACTTAACTTTATACCTACAAGACTGGGACCATGTATTGTCAATATAATAAACCCTGAGATCCACGCAGTCAACATTTTTCAGGAACTACATAGTCAGTGACAAGATATAATATTTAACATTGAAATACTACATCATTATCACATCACCATCATGACAACTGAAGCATAGATCAGATCATGAGATTTTGTAGCTGATAAGCCTTAAAACAGAAACCTGATGGCCAGTAGTTAGGGAGAGGTCAAAACAAAGCAGGAAATCATTTAAAGGATAAAAACTTGAACATAATAAAGACAAAGAATTTGCTTATGATGGCCAAAAAATTTTTGAGTAACAGAGACAAGGAATATTTTTTTTAAATGCTAAGAAATTATAAATTGAAATGTACACAATATAAAATGGGGAGAGATTAAGAAATTTTTAAAAATAGCCTTTATTCTAGTATCACCTGATTTCACTTTTGGTACATATGTCTGGTATTGTATAATTTGTGCCAGCCTCTGTTCTCTTCTTAAAGTTCATCTGCTCTGCTCCACTGAGGTGTAAATATACAAATATTAGAAAAAGTCATCATAGCTTGGAATGATCACCACCCTACACCTCCCTGAAACAGTATTTAGTGTCAGGGACTGTAAAACTGAAAGGCCTTCTGGATCACTGACTTCTGTTCATTTTCTTACTTCTAACACCCTATTATATAATTTCTCTTATAAATGGCTGGTGCTCCATCTTAAAAATAAAAATATAATATTTTTCCTGCTGAAATGCTGGTATGGATCCTCTCTGCTTTAGTAAACAAAAGCTTTTTTTCACTGTCCTTGATTAAATTTATGCATCCTCATTTTATATACTTCTATTCTTTTGCTGATATTTATTTAATTTACATTTAAATACAACATTAATATTAAATATAAACATAATCGTCAGATTACTTCTTAAGGCACGTGCTGAAATCATGCATATTTTTTCAGCATTTACATCTCTTCTTAACATTCACTTTTGTAGATCGGAAAAAACGATATCTTAAAAGCTCTTAATTGCCTATATCACTCAAAAAGAACATATGCCTGTTTCAGTGAATGATCATGATGACCAGGAAAACAGATAATGCTCCAGATGACATCTTATAATACTCTGTTCAAAGAACAAAGGCATTGGCACTTCCTTATCTATATTGGAGAGTCTTGTAGAACATCCTGGGTTCGTCCATTGCATAATTACCACACTTTGACAACAGATAAACATCTTCCAAGGAAATTGTACCTGCATGTGCTTCTCCTTGCTGATGTCCATCTTAAGGATTTCTCAGCTTATAGTGTCTGGAATTAATACAATGACATAAATGACACTGAAAGGGTTTGAGTCATTTCATTCCTGGCTTATAATTATTAACAAATCTGCTCCCAGGAAAGTGACAGTTGTCCTCCTAATTCCCTTGCTGTTTGCCAGGGAACTGGCGGAGAACTGAACTCTCTTCGGGTGTTCTGAAGAAAGACATACATTTTTTGATTGTCTATTTGAATGTTCATTTCACGTGCAATAGAATTATCAAAGAATTTTGAAGGAAACAGGAAAGAAAAAAGAAATCATTGATGGATTTATTTAAATATGCATTTTACATACTGCTGAGTGCATAAAAGAAAGCAGAAAAGTTTGGCTTGTATATTTAACAAGGCTTTATATACATCTATATTCACAGGTTAGATAATAAGAATTCTAGGATCTTAATTTTAAAAATTAGAAAGTAAATTCATGTCTAATAGACTTGAATCAGTAATGTGAAAAATAGTGAAACATTTTTATTCTGACTGTTCAAAATTTTAGAGAAAGTGATGAATGATTCAGTGATTCAGAAAAAATAATGTAGCTATGACCTCTTTTGAGGGATAAAAATGACTAGAGAGTGAAGTCAACAGGTCTTTGCAGACAAAACAGTAAGAATTAAATATGGTAGCATGAACGATTAGAGGTTAGCTGGTCTGTGATTTAGCTAAATCTGTCCTGAATGCACAGCATTACATAAGGCAATGGTTGATGAGACCCATTGTCTTTCAGTTCTTCTGCTTCATGCCAACTACGATAAACTCCTCTGTAAATCTGATTTAGAGACAGTTTTGGTTGCATTTGAAACAGCAGTCAGATCAAAAGGTATCATAATCAATCACAACTTGATTTAAGAAACCGCAGTAACACTCACTTCTAGTTGTGTAGAAAGACTTTTTGAAAGACAGATAATACTGTAACAGTATAAACCTCTTGAGACAGTAATTACACAGAGTTGGCGATAAAAATCAGGTTGACATGAACAGAACTGGAAGCAGGGACATACAAGTGGCTGAATGCATTTCAGTAAAAGGAAATCCTGATCTCCTGATCATGAGCCTGGAAAAAAGGAGATCAGAAAAAAACCCTCTCTTTAGAGCAGTTAAAAAAAGTTATTAATAGAGGTGAATTAAATCAAAAATAAATTTTAAAACAGCAGGTCTGACTCAGGCTCTGAACCCACACTGAATGGATTTAATCCGTATAACTGTATACAGGTGTGAATCCTCTTTGTGCTACTCAGCAGATGATCTTGAAAATGTACCTGTTTGGGAACTAATGACAACTAAACAAGACATTTCTCAGACTGGAGATAGTTCTGATGCATTTAATAGTGTGCAAAGCTGCCTTATTAAAACACTTTCTGGAGGAAAAAGTGAGAAATTAAAAACTTGTAACTTCCTGCCATTGCTTCCTCAGATAGCCATTTCTAAGAAAAGGTGTTGAACTGATCACAGAATCATAGAACCATAGAATACTTTGGGTTGGAAAAGACCTCTAAGGATCATTGAGTCCAACAACTCTGCCATGGGCAGGAATACCTTTCACTAGATCAGGTTGCTCGAAGCCCCATCTGACTTGACCTTGAACACTTCCAGGGGTGGAGCATTCACAGCTTCTCTGGACAAACTGTTCCAGTGTCTCACCAACCTTATCGTAAAAAATTTCTTCCTTATATCTAATATAAATCTACCCTCTTTCAGTTTAAAATGATTGTTCCTGCTACTATAGGCCTTAGTATTTTTACTTTTGTCCTACAGGTCCATGTCTTTCTTCTACTGGGCACCCCAGAGCCGGATGCAATATTCCAGGTGTAATCTTCGAGAGCAGAACAGAGGGGAGAATCA
>VYXH01002073.1:1340-26983 GCA_013397275.1 Burhinus bistriatus
ATGACATCTGTTGCTCTGCCCTTATCCACCAAGGCTGTAACCTTGCTGTAGAAGGCCACCAGGTTTGTCAGGCACAATTTGCCCTTAGTGAAGCCATGTTGGCTGCCACCAATCACCTCCTTATTTTCCATGTGCTTTAGCAGAGTTTCCAGGAGGATGTTTAGCCATCTCCAGGAAAGGAGGGATTCATCACGTGTAATGGTTATCTGGGGAGACAAATGCCATAACCATGAATGTTCCCCCCTTGCTTCTGTTTATCTCATCTTTTATTGCTCAGCGTGATGTCATACAGTATGGAATATCCCTCTGGCCAGTTGGGGTCAGCTGTTACAGCTGTGCTCCCTCCCAACTTCTTGTGCATCCCCACCCTTCTTGCTGGCAGGGCAGTGTGAGAAGACCTTGATGCTATATAAGCACTGCTAAGCAATAACTAAAAACCTTGGTGTGCTATCAACACTATTTTTGTCACAAATCCAAGACATAGCACCATAGAGCTACTACAAAGAAAATTAACTATGTCCCAGCCAAAACCAGTGCACTGTACCTTCCAGAGAGTGCAAGCACTGCAGTAACTACTACCATGTTGGCATATGAAGTTAGATTTCAGCAAAAATATTGGAGAAATAGGTATTGCATTTTGTTTCTTGATCCCAAACTGAAAAGAACAAATTAATGTTGCCTTTGTCCCATGGAGTGAGTAGTATAGATATTTTGTCATAATCCAGATACAGCTATGAAGCAAAGCAATAGAATTTGCAAGTATTAAAGAACAGATTTATTTTCAGACTTGCTCTATTTAGCCTGAGTTTGAAAATTAACAGGGGAAAATTAGCTATCATTCAAGAATACACATCTTGAACGTAAGTTCAGGTGTTCATATCTACCTTGAATTATAGTTCCTCCAGATGTGATAAGTATATTCTCATTGCACAATCAGAAGAAAAAAAAAAAGAAAAAAAAAAGTAGCAAAGTTTAGAGACTCATCTTCTTACATGCTTCTTCTACCAAAAGTTCAGATCAGGTTTTATTTTCACCAGAATTTCTACCACTGAAAGTCAGTATTTTTCAGACTGTATTGGCCTTTGTTGCTCCGCTTTTGTCTAAATATAATATCACTTTTCTGAAAACCTTATCCAAGTGTTTTTCAAAAGAATCAAATTATTTGGAATGAGTTTGTGAAACTCTGACCCTGTCCACAAAAACCAAAGTTAGAGAAATGGCAGATTAGAACAACATATGTTATTAGGTCTAAAAGAGCAAGAAACAAGAGGGAAAACTGATAACTAAGAGCCACAAGAAATCAGAAGTGTAGGTGGTAAGTCCTTTGTGAAATTACTAAAAAAGAAGAAAAACAACAGGATAGACTGATGAAAGGAGAAAGCTGAGTAGCTAAACTGAAAAAAAAGAAATGAGGTATTTTCAGTAGTGCGAAGGAGTCTTTAGAAGAAAAAGAGAGAATTTGAATTAACCCTAATTAGTGGTTCCTTATATGCCTGGCATGTTGTCACAGCTATTCAGGAAAATAAGACTTTTGGAGAGTCTTATAAATATTAGTGAATTGATGGATAATTCCTCTATGAGTTGGTCAGGCTACTGAAAGGAAATTCAGTCTGAAGCATCACAAGTACAGAGAAGGATGGTAACGGCTGCTGAGATGCATTCAGTGCATGTGCAGTGAGGAGGGCTGTAGGGAAGACCTGATGAATATACCAGCAAGGCAAAGATAAGTGCTTGGGGTTCACTGTGGCCCAGGCTGCTCTTTGGGGAAAAGCTGTTCTGGTTATCTGAGCCATGAGGTTTTTTTCAACAATTATGGCAAGTGGTATAAAACCTTATTATCAGACATACAGATCAACTGGTTTAAATAGTATGCATCCATACTAACTTACTACTTTACTGCCAGATTATTTTTTAAATCTGTGGAGGTGCTGAAATTGCACTTTTTCGTCTTTGTTTTTTTCAGTAAGAGAAAGGATGTTTCTGTTTAGCCTCTAGGAAACAGTGTTTTGTGAGATTCATGGGTTTTTTATAAAGCAGAGTTCTTGATAAATAAATATAAATTGACTGGCTAGAACTATGTAGTTTATAGGGGAACTCATACTCTAAAATGGATCCTAGTTAGCAGTTTGATAATTGTACTCGTGGAACTGTATTTAGTTTGGAGTTGAATGTCCAAATGTGGAATGGACACTTGACTCAAATACTACAGAAAGTGTTGAGCACATGGCATTGTATAAACTGATAGAAGGTGTCTTGTAAATACCTTTTTGACTGGTGTTATGCTGGTCTCTTAACATTGTCACTAGTTATCTGGAGTGCGAAACAAGTCTATGTGGGTAGAGGTAGAACAAAATACAAATGAAGGGTAGAACTAAATGAGATTTAAGTGAAACAAGAATGACTAGAAATACTAGCACAAATTAACAACTTAAGGTGTTAAACATTAAATCCTTCAGAAAAGGATAATTAATATCAAAATAAAAGAATCTGATGTAATATGAAAAAATATGAAGAAAATTCAGCTGAAAGGAGGAAGGAGCCTCCTGAGACTCTGATCTCTTTAACCCTAGAATCATTTTGCCAGAGAACTGGTGGGAGCTTTGTTGTATGAGACAATACTCGAACTCCTCCCTACTGATAGAAAGTAAAGAGCAGTCAACTTGATACTTCTGTGTGTTGGACAAACTAAATGTCTCATGCAGCCATATATATTTCCTGAACATTTGAGTCTTTTTTCAGTTCTTTCTAATTCTGACTGCTAGATTTATGTCAGCACATGACATGACCCATTCTGTATTTGAAAACTACAATGTACAATTAAGGACATTATGCCTCATTTTCTCTCTACACTTAATTTGTCTGCCTCATTTTTGCGGGCTATTAACCTGTCTTAATATCCCACTCTTATTGATCTACTGTGCATAGAAAGCTATTAATCTACTTTTATATAGATTAATGGTTAAAATGCATTATCATTCTTCCATAAAATAAAGAATTGGGAGCGTTCTGCCTTCAGGAACATTGTTGCTGAATTTTGAGTTAGACATTTCAGTTTAAACTCTTAAGCCCTGTTTTGAATGTGTGTTTTTTCCTCTAGTGCACAGAGCAAGCCTCCATAAATAACAATAAAAACATAATAAGCAGATTCAGCCTCGGGCAGAGGCTAGCTCAACAGCTATCTGCTATGTCATTTTTTAGCAACATCCTGGACCTATGCATCTGATTCTCTTCTTCAGTCTTTAGCCAACTGGCTCTGCTGCTTTTAATTTGAATTTTATAGTGGAGCACAATGTGAACTATTGCAGTGCATCTGAAGTAACCTTGCAGCCAATGCATAGAGGTCAGCAGCTGGCAACTAAAACACACTAAATGAACTGGCTGGCATCCTTATGGAGAAGAACTACAAATGGGGGTCATGGTTCAGTAGTAGTGGTAATGGTCAGATCCTAGAACTTCACGCAAAATGCCATTGTAAGTAGGCAGGCCTGGTAAGAATAACAAAGGCGATGCTCATACCTGAGTATACAATCCATCAACATTTTGGAAGTGTTTATTTTACCCAAAGAAGACATCTGACACATGTCACTGAAGTGGAAATTGTGCAGTAGCACATACATCATTATGTAGCAGTAGTTCACAGCTCACTGAGAATACTCCAAATGTCTTTTCAGTTTTCCTGTCTTCTGTTGTTTTCTGTATCATTCAGTCTCTGACATGGGTTGATATTCCATAGGAGATTTGTAACTTAGTGATGTCAAAGGTGGTTAACTGACTTGATTTTTTTTTTGTCATATGAGCCGTAAGAAACACCAGAAAAAGATAGAAGTACTTCACTCTTAGATGAACTAACAATGCCTTTGGCTCTAGTTTTAATATAATATTTGATAAGTGAGTTTGTATCTTGATGTGTTCTTTGTATATATTCAGAAACTCTAGCTTTATAGATGGCTTGCTTTTCTATGTGCTGTTAAAGACATACAGGGAGATAAGATGGCATCATTTAACACCTATGTTCATTTGGTAATGCAGCTCTAAAGTCTTCACCTTCAAAGAAACGATGCAATTCCATCACAGCCCTAAAGGCAACGTCACAAGAAATAGTGTGTGCGGTTAGCCAGGAGTGGAAGGATGAAAAGCATGGCATTCTTGCTGAAGGACAAAGCTACGCCAGCCTTGATGAAGAAGGTATAGTCTTTCAAATCAACAGCCTAAACAACATTTTTGAAAGAATTTAGTATAAACTGTAGAAGCCTCATCACTAGAAAGCTTCCAATCTGGCTGATCTTCCAAAACTTCAGAGTCAGGTTATTCTCATGGAGAGAGCTGTTAGTTATATTTGGCAGAATCGACCTTCAGGAGCAAAAGGAAGTCAGAATCAAGGTTATAGTATGATGTTAATCTTTTAGATTTCAGGGGATCTTAAAAAAACTTAGCCAGCCCAGGTAGCGGATTAAGGCTAGAGCCAGTGCTAGTCTTTTCACTGACTTTTAAACAAACATGTCACATGAAGTGTTTTGAAGCTCAGTTCTTTGTTCCCAGAGGTTTTTGGAAGAGATACAGACTTTGCCCCTTTTGTCTGCAGCCAGGCTTAAAGGAGAACCAGCCACCTAATCCCATGTGAAAACTAGGCCCTGCTAGTGTGAGACCAGTTCCAGAACTTAGAAGAATTCATCAGATATTCATACCACTGTTTAATATTTGACCTTGGCATTGCTCTGTATTCTGCTGAATGTACTGGCTAGCAGCTGAAATTCGCCCTCTAACGCAAAAGAGTGTGGGTATGGGCATGTGGATAGTACAATGTCATCAATTCAAACATATTAAGAAGATTAAAGAAGCTGTTGAGAGCACTATGTGACTTTATACACTTGCATAAACATTTCTTGGATTCGATTTGAAATGAAATCTGTTAATGTTCTTTATTTTTGTGTATGCAGTACTAGCTTCACGCCACCGGCCAGATCTAGTGCCGAGCACACCATCTCTGTTTGAAGCGGCTTCCTTGGCAACCACAATTTCATCTTCTTCCTTGAATGTAGATGAGCATTACCAACATGACCAACCAATGCTCTATGCTAGCAGGTAAAGGCTGTACATGTGGCAGAGGATTCCCCACCATTTTGCTAAAAGTGTGACAATGTGTGCAATGGAAGGGGGCTCTATGAAAGAAAAAGCTGAAGGGGCAAGTGTCTCTGTAGCTCAGTCTTGAACCTCTCCAGTGAAGGTGAGGTGCCATAAGCCCACAGGATTTCTTATGTGTTTGTTTGTTATTATATGTATTATGATTGGGGTCACAAAATAGAAAGCATAAACACAGTACAAATGTTACAGTATACTTTGAATTTTTTGTCATGTTCCAAAACTAAACTGGGCATTTAAAAACTTGCTTAGGCTTTAGTCTGTGCCATAAACCAAACTCCATTAACATCAGGGTAGGAACCTGTAATTTGGCTGTAGCCTAAAACAGGTGCAGAAAACTGTGATGTGCTCAGAAAAGGGACCTACTTTCAAGTTGATCTTTATTCTGAATGTACGGTGCTGAATGGTCTGCTATAAATTCTTTCAAAATGACCATTTTCTGAAGTGAATTTCTATGAAACTTCACCCATGGGTGTGATTAGAGCCTGTCTGATTTTAACCCAAGAAGCGTGAAAACAAGAAAGTGTCAAGAAAAGTTGTGCAGATGCTTATGAGCTAGATTGAGTGTGATTTGAGTGGTGTTTGAATATACTTCAGCTGTGACCATCCAATACCATGCCTATGCCACTAACTCTTGCTGGGAGATCATCTATGTGTGTTCCTGTACTCTGGCTTGTACACCTGAAGTGTGCTGCGTTGTGTCATCTTGCCTGCTTGCAGGTCTGCAGAATAGCCATTTCTTCATCTGTTTTTGTCAAGAAGGGTAACCACTGTCAACTCAAGTATCTTGAATTTTGTTTGGAATAATTTGGAATCATGGACTACACCATGTCTATATAATTTTTATAGGCTTACTCGTGTGCCGAGATGTTGTCAACTGCATGTTGCCCAAAAAGATCAAGTTATTTTAAAAGCAATCTTAAGGCAGTAGGATTTTACCTCCTATTAAAATTTGACCAACTGCATTTTCATAAGAAGTAAAATGACTTGCAGAATTACTTGATCAAAGTGATATTTGCAGCCTCTATTTTCATGAAGTTGAAATCAATCTCACTGATGTGGCATCTTCCATAGGTCTGATGTTTTGCTATAAAAACTGGGAATAAGTTATGGTTTGGGGTGTAACAAAGATGAAGTTTTAATTACAGACCCATCACAAGTTGTCCCAAAATGCATCTACCCAAACTTTAGGAAATAAAATTACTAATGAATACACATTAGTAGAAATAGAGGTCCTTCAAGTCAACTTCTGTCAGTCTTGTCCAGTTTGTAACAAAGTTAGCTGTAGGGCTTGAGTATTCCATGATCTTTTGCCAAGTTTTAGCTTTGCTAGATATAAGGTTGTAGAGTACTGGGGGGGTTTATTTGCTTTAAGTATCAAATAAAACTACAGAACTATTTTGTATTAGCATCAGTCAGCAAAGGAGAACTGTGAAGCTGTCTGTATAAAGAGTTCAGATTTACTGCAAATAAAACATTTCAAGTACTCATTACTCTCCATAAATTGTAGAGAAAAACTATGAGTAAGTCCATGATACTTTCCTGTAAAGCTATTCTAAAATAATTCTAAAATAAATATGTTTTTTAGCAGATTTACACTTTGATTGTTTAGGCTTGTTTACTCTCCAGTTGTGATTTAGTCAATGAAGTAACCTAAAACGTAATACGTATTGTCAGTTATGTGATTACCCTGCACATCCTTATCCTACAAAATCATATTGGAACTGTAGTGTCTGCAGTCCGGTTTTGCATACTTCCCATTCATCAGTACAACAGGACACGTTCTTTAACACAGCAGACCTTGCACCAGCATTCATAGATGTGTGGCTCTCCATGTCTTGTGTGAAAACAAAAGACCTTGACCCGTAGCCAGGAGATCTGCCACGGGGGCTGACCAGCTAACATCCTTGCTGATCTAGATGTATCCTCTGCTTTCCATATCAGTGCAGGAAGGTCCATCCTTCTTCATGGCAGTAAATAATATATTCAGCTGAAGTTTTATTTATGTTTTTATGGTACGTTGGAGGAACTTCAGTCCTTCCATGAGAAAAGATGGCAGGCAAATAAAAACATCAAAAAACGCACACTACAATGATGCATTGAGTTGTAGATGTCTTAGATTTTTCTCACTGGAGTTCTGCTTCTGACTATTACAAAATGTTGTGATGCAGGACTCATCACTTTGCCATTTGTCTCTGATAAACAGAAAGCCTGGAGCAGTCCTTGAAACAAAGCCTAAATGAATTATTTGTTTACAAAGGCGAGCCTGCTTTCAGTCTTTAAATATGTAATTGACTATGACATTCTGCTTCAGGTTATTTAATAGAATTACAGTTTGGCATCTTTGTCATCAGGCTTTTTCCTCCTCTTTCAAAGTGTCCTAGCACAAAGGAGAGATTACAGCAATTTCCTTGTAACCAGTCAGAAATCTCTGGTTTATGGTAATACAGGGAGATAATCCTGTGTGCATGGGTACGGTATCTGTGTACAGCTTCTTGACTCCTATTAATGCTAACGAGTAGTATGTGCCCATAGCTATGAGAAGATGGATAGTGTTATTTGCCTCATTAAAAAGACAGCAGTAATACTTTTGGATACCTTGAAGCACATGCCATATTTTTGGTTGTTTTCAGAATTATCCTCTGTTTCTATCAACCATGAATGTAATCATTCTCCAGGGAGAGGGAAATGGCATTTTATATGAGAAAGGAGCTCAGCACCATCTCTCCTTGAGGGTGCTCAGCACTCGTGGTAGGAAGCAAGGAACTGCTGCCAGTGTGGTTAAGCAGACAAAGGTGACTTGTGGAGCCCGAGCCAGCTCCTGAGGCAGTATGGTGTGAGGAGGGTTTATGTAGACCTTTCTTGGTACAGATTAAAACTAGCATAGCTAATTGGTAGATAATGTAGAGCAGTATTTAGGGACTTGTGATTAAAGCGAAAAAGAGAGACTGAGCAGCAGTCATA
This sequence comes from Burhinus bistriatus, assembly GCA_013397275.1. Classification (NCBI taxonomy): domain Eukaryota; kingdom Metazoa; phylum Chordata; class Aves; order Charadriiformes; family Burhinidae; genus Burhinus; species Burhinus bistriatus. The sequence continues at coordinate 9,444 of VYXH01002073.1, forward strand.
AACATACGGCTTATTAGGAGTGTTTTTCCAGACTGCTAGCTGATTGTTTTTCACCAAGTTATTCCTCAGTCCTTGAAGAGTTAGAGGAAACTCAAGGTGTTACTCGGGCAGGGTGAAGAGGAACTGGTAAAAGTAGTGAATGAAGTAGTAGTGGGGAGGAACTTTATCTAAAAAAAGGAAGTAAAAAGGAAAAAATGGACAAGCACAACTTATGTTATTCAGCAAATGTAGGCTTTCTTGTTTGTCAGAAGACAGCTGGTGCCTGTCCTGTGAAGCTATTTCTCAGTCAAGTGGTTCTGTCATAAGCAATGTCAAGTACTCATTTAGTAAGAGAACACAATTGACAATTTATTGCTTCTGTTAAAATTTTCAAAGATTTTCTGCTCCTCAAGTATGTTTTTATTTGGTGCAGAGATATTTTAGTACCTAAAAGATCTGTTTTCCACTGGAATATGTGTTCAATTTTGAATCCAAATACAATTCTTTGAAAGGACTTAACTTGCTTTATCTCAGGAAATGTAATACTTATTATATCAGGGACTATTTTTATAGCAGAAGTGATAACAGATTTTTTTCCCCCTCCAGGTAAAGTTTTCCTAATAAGTACTGCTGAATTAAATTAAAGATGACAAATCTGAATGTTCTGAGCAGTATGACTGTTGTCTCAGTTGACATTGCTTTTACAATTGCAAAGAGCTGAAGGAGGTTAATGCCTTTACACGTGCTTCTGGAATGTTTTAAACAGGAGTTGCAAGATAAAACAAAGTCTCTTTCAAATGTATCCTTCAGTAGGTCTCATGGCTTCCAGTCACAAACCCAAACCAAATTCCATGATGCATAAAGGGATACTTAACGTCTCTGTCTTTAAAGCAATGCCAAGATGCTGCGGGTTATATAAGGAGGATTGCTGAATTATTCTGATGTTTTTAAGCCTAGGAAAATAATCTATATGAAATCTAATTCTTGTTTATGTATTCTGTACCTCCTTTCTGTAAGATGCTTGTGTGTAGTATGGACTTCTGCCTTCTCGTCCCTCTTCTTTCTGCTTTTCTGTATATTTTTCAATTGTTTGTTTGCCTTACCTTTGCATTGCTGTTTTTTAATGCAGACCATGTGGAATTTTGGAAGGCTTTGAAGGGTTGTGGGGTTTTTTTCTTGTACACACTCTAAACTTTCTGAAACATCCGAACTTTGAACTGAAATGTCCCATGACTTGACATTCTGTCAAACAATCTTTCAAAGATAGCTTAGAAAATAAAAGTAAAATCTTATGCTGTCTTTTTCAGTGGAAGGGATTTGTAGGTACTAGTTTTCCTGTTGTAAGGAATACTTAATTACACCTTTTTCCAGTCTGGTTTTATATGTAAACAAACTTCTGTGTGTTGTTTAAATGTTCTGTCTGTCCACCCACCACCTTTAGCTTCTGAAGCTTAGGCAAATTTGTCTGAATCTGACCCAAAGAGGCTTAAATTCATGCAAGCTTCATGAAACTAAGCAGCTAGGTGAAGGAAAAAGAGTTGAATGCTCTAATGCTAGGAACAGATGCACTGAGACACTGGGGGAATCCCCATGGGAAAGAAACAAAACTTGACTGTGATTGAAGCAACATGTAATTGTGGCTTAAATAAAAATAAGGCTTTCCCGGTTTTCCTGTGATGGAATTACTTTTGCTTCTTTTTTTTTTAAGAACCAAGAAAATAGACTGCTTTAGTAATAGGAGGGCAACATCACAGTTGAGCACACTAATTGTGGCTGATCATTACCGAATGGGAGAAAGTAATGGGGCCGTTTTGCTTGGCTTTTCTTTCTTTTTCAATCTGAAGATAAAGGATGAGATCTCAGTGCACTGTTGAAATTGTACAAAACTTCTGTTCTACTGAAGTCTTCTTTCTGATACACTGTGTATATAGGGATTTCTCTTGTTTTCGCTTATGCCTTCCCTCCCCAGTTTGTCTTTGCACTACCAGAAGTCTGCATTGAAACTGGTGATCAATGCAGCTATGATGATGCTGTTGCAGAAGTTTGAACTTTTAGTTATCACCTGCTGACAACATGTGTTGCTGTTAAGAGATTAATTATGAGATTTTTTTATTTACTTTTATGCAGAATTTCCATGTACATGTCAGTTTCAGCTCAGTAATTTAATTTGAAAAAAGGCTGTCATTTTTTAGTCTCGTTAATGTGCTGGTAGAAGCTATATTTTGTTGTATCTGAAGAGCTTTTTATGCTTTAAAGTGTACTGTCGTTCTTTTTTTTTCTTCCTATTATAGGATTAAAGTTGTAATAGTTAATAACATATCTGAATATTAATACATAATGTATAAAAATGTTCAGTGGTACTTAAATAAACAATTTATGTTTATTTGCTTATCCATTATGCTCTCTTGGAACAACAATACTGTGTCAAGGTTAACACAGCAAGAAACTTAGCAGAAGAGCAGATTAAAGAATAAAGGTTTAAAGAGCATAACACTGCTACCTACAGTACTGAAGAAGCATCAAAAAAGCATTGTTGGACAAAAGACTAATATATATTTCATTTAATCTTACAGTTAGATATTTTCTTAATGACATATGTTGGCATTAGAAGGAAACAATGCCATCTAAGTGAACAGCATTCCCCCTTCTCCATTAGTGTCAGAAGTTAATATTTGGGTTTAATGTAGTTCGTTTATGAAGTGTTTGTGGAAATAGAAGAGAGAATCTTTCTTGGCATGTAAATGCTTGTCCTGGACACATATCAAAATATAAAATTGCAGTCTCTGGGTTCAAATATGAAGTGTAAAAATAATCTGGATGATGCACCAGTTTCATTAATTTATTTAGGCATGTCTAAATTTCAGTGGTTTAAGCCTCATACATATACCTCGTATGATGATCTCTATCTTGTGGACTTCATAGTCTTAAGAAAGATTAATCTAAAATTTGCTTTTTTCCTACTAGCTTTTCACTGAAGTCAAGGTTGTCATATGAGTTACTTTCATAGCCAGAGGAATACTGAGTAATCCTGGAATTCAGTGTAAATGGTTAAGGATTATCAGTCCTTAGTATCAAGTACTGAGTGGTTAGTATTAGTACCAAGGGATTAGTGAGGCATCCAGATTTCCTGAAAAAGAATTACAGTTCTTTCATTTTAAACATTTAAAATTTTCTGACCTGTTTACACTTAATCCTTTAGTCATTGAGATATTAGAGAATCTTAATAATGTATGAGTCTGGAAAAAATTAATGTTGCTTTGTTACAAGTCTTATTTAAAGTAGTCTGTGTGGTTATAATGCTGGTCTACTCATGTATTATTTAAGCATGTGAAACTACTCTTAATATATTAACTATTTTCTTCATGTAGGTGTTTAGATGCAGTATTAAATACCATATAGCAAGTAAGAATTCAGAACAGATATTAACTCCAGCAAAGCAAGGAGAGATGACTGATTCTTAGATGTAAACTATTTGCTTGCCCACTGATATTCTGAGGCTTGTGTACAAAATAAAGGCTAGAAAGTCTAAATAGAAATTATTAGTAACTGTGGCAAAACTAGAGACTTCATATTTTGCCATAGTATATTTGCCCTTTGGAGATTCTGAATAATTTTCAATAATTTAGCTGTGAAGGGTGGCAAGAGGGCAGCAACAAAGATAATTTTTTTAGAGGACCTAGCAGGAGTATTTCCTTAATGAAAGCTTGTGAGATAGACAGTATTTTGTAAAGGAGAGGTTCTGTCCCTGGAGCAGATCAGTACTATCCTGAAAGGCAAAGCTCTGTGTCCCTGACAATGGAAGAAGGACCTAATAAAGACTAAATGACTAGTCCTGTGAATGGGATTTCCTCAGTCTGCTTTCAGCAAGAGATCCAGTGAGGTGTTTTGTAATTAGCCTTGAGTGTCCCTTTAATTTCACCTGTTCCTGCTCCAAGCCTATAGATACAAATTGATATGTAAAAGGTACATAATTTTTTCAGAAAAGTAGCCTGTGTGATTTCATAGATTACTATATTTCGTGTTACAAAAGTTCATCCTCTCAAAACATCTCTAGAAAGAGTACCACCACTACATAACTCAACGGGATATTAAGCAAACGTAACAACTAATAGAAGAGAGAGCAGTAAATGAAAACAGTACCCTGTTTACATCATACCTTGTTTAATTTATTCTTTGCTCAAAGGCACGGTTTAGAAGTTTCTGATAAAAGTTCTGGTGAATAACAAGAGATATCACCCCCTGCTTTTGAGTCTTTCCTCAATTCTAGTGCTATATAGGTAGGCAGTCTCAAGGCAGAGTGAGAAAACTTTGCTCTGTTCCAGAGTTTATTTCACTTTGATGACTGAGGGACCCTTCTTTTGGTAAAATGGTCACAAAGTGGGTTCACCCATTCAGAAAAAATAAAAACCTCTTGAAAAATTGTTCTGTTTGCAGCAGGCCAATGTAAATCTGAGGTTCTGCTGGTACTTGTGGCATCACCTGACCTTACCATCAGGTAGTTGTGATTAGCAATTGTTAGGGAACAGAACTGACATTTGTAGCCCTATGGAAGAAATATTAGCTCAAGAATGTGTCCTGCATCAGCAAATAGATATATAACTTTTTTATGGGTTTGTTGTTTTTTTTTTAATCTCACTGTTGTTAGTGTAAAAACAGCATTATTTATCTGAAAGCCTAGCCTTCCTGGAATTTGTGCCAAATTGCAGTATCATGAAATACACAATGTTGCTTCATACTTTGGTTCTCTGTGTTATCATCCCTTGAGACACGCTACCATATCATAAGACAGTCTGCAGAATTATCATAAGCTTCATCAACATCACTTGAAAGACTGAATTATCTTCATGTTTCCTAATTTGATGGTATCCTTTGGCTCCTTATGCTGGATGAAGAGAGTGACATAACTTGGTTTTGCAGTCTGAATAGTGTGTTGGGGTTGGTTTTTGTTTTTTTTTTTCTTTTTAGTACATTTTAAAAGCAGTGCCTTATGTTGCTGTGAGCTTTCTTGTGAAAATCTCTGCATGTGTACTGAAGTAGGAATGCCTTTGTGCTTAATAAATTAATTGGATCTAATCCCATTCAGCTGTTGATGCACTGTTTGCAGCACTTTTTGTTGCAGTTTGTTTTAATAGAGCCCTAAAAAGATCGTGTTTTCCTTCACAGAAAAAGAAGTTTTATTTTGCCAATGTTTCTGGAAACAACTTGGTTGTTGATAAGTAGAAAGAAAACCTATACTTCTTTTTCACTTGAAATTTAAAATTATTGTTCAGTTAAATAGACATGTGCACGACACTCCAATGGTAATAGTAGTTATTTAATAAATAAGCAAATGTTTCCTTGACTGAAACTGTCCCTTTGCTTGCTGCTTTTCATATTCCATGCTCATTCTTGCAAGCCTGATTTCCTTACCTTAGCTTTTTCTGTGAGGAGGATCCAGAGCAGCTTCTTCTAACAGACTTCAGTGTAGATCCCTCCAAGGGCTGATACGCGTTGATGCGTACCACTCAGTGGATTTGGCTGTTATTACTCAGCGTTTTGTAATCTAGACTGAGTTCCTAAATTCTGATTGCTTACACCATCTCTTTTCAACTACATCCGTATTTCAGGTACAAAAATGACAGGTCTTACGATTTTAATTGGCACCTGCAAAGGTGTATGGGTTTGTTGCCCATGTGAAATTGATGTGCTTACTGTGATGTTTACTGATTCACAGGTCACGGTTTGCCATTGGTGTGAGTGTAGTAGCACAGAATCACTGTCAGACTCCTTCATTTGAAGCAGCATTTAGAAGCTCAGTTGTATCTATTGTTTTCTCAGGTCCGTAGTTTCGATGTTTGTCAACAGCATTAGTAAAATATTATAAGGGAGCTTTACTTTGATCTGCCCTTTTTTTTTCTTTTTTGAGACAATGAAATTTATGAAAATGAAAGGCAAGGTTGGGTTTTAGAGGTGATATAGTATTTCTACATTGTAAACATTAGACTAAATAATGCATGTAGTTCAACAGGTCCATAAATACCTGTTGTCCCTGTCACATTTATATGTACGCAGGACAGGTTTTCTGCAACAGTTGGTATTGAGTTGTACCTTACAACAATAGTTTTACTGCTCATTTGTCCTACAAGATGTTTTTCTGACCAACTTCTATACGCAGAGATTTAAAAGATCAAAACTCATGATGCAGTGAGCTGCTAATTCTTTCAAAAGCTTATGTAAGAGTTTTCAAACACATCGGATGTTGCAAGTACACGGCTATTTAGGGGATAAATATTCTGTGGGATATGCTGCAGAAAAGCATATTTGACATCCAAAGATAGACATCAAAGCCTATTTTTATTACAACTCTGAACAATGGGGGAGATGTAGTGGCTCATTCTAATTGATGGCTGTTGTATTTTGGCACTATCTGAAAGAAGCTGATCATTATATTGCTACAAGAGCTGTTCTTCACACTGCAGCAGAAAAAAGCACCAACAAATAACCAAAACCAAAATACAGCTCAAACTTCTGTTTTGATCAGTTGTTACTACCTGGTAGCTTCTGCCATTCTTCAAAGGCTGTGCAATGACTTGGAAAGGAGACTGAAGAGTTCTACCTGTGTCCTGCAGGCTGCCTTGCAAGTAGACACATTGTGATGAGGCATATTTGTTTTTCCATGAAGAAAACAAGTCTCTGACTTCTAAAACTTCGTATCAGCTGAGTATAAATAAAATATGAAGGACAGAAATAGTAATTAAAATTTGGGAAGGTTTGAAGGACACTAGTGTGTTGGTTTTATCATCATCACCATCATCATCAATTTATTTTAGATAATCCTGCCTGGTTATACTAATTCCTTGACAAAGCATGATTTTTTTTTCTCTTATTCCTTAGAAACTTAATAGGATCTTATATATATCATCCTTAGATTAAAATGTGTAAAAGTTACATTGTTCTATAAATCTGCAGAAAATCAGTCTAATTTAATTGTTCCTACTGAAGATCCTATGCCCAACACCCCATTTTTCATATTTGCAAGTAGCAATCCCTAACTATCTTTGACTTTTTGAGCTAATTTGAGGGAGGATTTTTTTTCATGTCATGTCCAAAAGGGCATTTTAGAAGGACTTCAGAAGAAAGAGAACTTGAGCCTAATTTTTGATTAAATGTGTTGGAGTGTGCTGATTTAGAAGGTCAAAGAACAGCTTTTCTCTTCACTTCAGCATAAGGACAAAATATTTAGTGCTTCTTAAAATAGGACCCACATTAACACTAAGGATGAACCCTTAAAAAAAACTTCTTGATTTTCCCCTTTTTCATAGGAGAACTGTAAATCTTGTTCTCATGCTTATCTTCATGTAGTTCACAGTCACTTAGCCAGTTGGGATGCATGTTCTTCATGCTGTCATTATAAGGCATGTACAACAAGCAAAATGATTGTCGTGTTCTGCCATGAAAATAATTCCTAACTAAGAAGGTGTTACTACGTTATTACACATTAGCACTATACTGTAGTGGCAGCAGAGTTCAGCTCTGGGCAAAAGCAGTTGCTTTCATACTGACACCAGCATGGGCTCCAGATGCAAATTAACACGTCAATGACTTGGAATTTCCATTCTCTCCTTTATACACATTACAGATTAGCTTCCCAAAGCGGACAGCTCATGTTCTTTTAAATGGAGAAAAACATCTAGTTATTCAACTTAGGGTATATGAAAGAGAGATCTGCCTTGCAACCGTTTTCCTATACTTCTCCTTTTAATAAACAATTCTTCATGCAGGAGATGAGTCTTCCTTACTTGCAGAGTTTATCTCTAAATATTCAGTGTGAAAGTCACAGCAGCAAGGAGATTACTATCTGCAGTCATATCTATGAATGAAATAACACAGTGCACCTTCTCTGTAAATACCACTTCCTTGCAGAGCTGTATTAATTACAGTGCACTCTTATTCTTCTCCCACTTTCCCTTCTGAACTGCTGGCTGCAAGTGATCCTGTATCTGCATGAGAAGGTCCAATGCTACTGTGCCTAATTACTGCATTTTTTTCCGTATTTTGAATTAAGAAAAGCTGCCAAAATTTACACCATGTGTAATGTGGAAGTAACTACTTTTGAAATTAATGAAATTATCCCACATTTACTGTGACATAGTTTCATTCTTTAAATAAATATTAGAGTTCAGAAATGGTATTAGTTCCTGATAAAATTTTAATTAATGCAAAAGTAGAAACTGTGGTTTGTGTACGTTAGTCAAATATAAGCTGCCAATTATCTAGCTATTGTCAACACATCTATATTTGTCCATTTACATTCCATCTTTGCAAGTGTTTGAAGCTTTTACGTTTAAGAGATAACGTATTTTAAAATGTTCAGCTGTGACTGAGCTCTCTCTAACTTGTAATTGTGGCTGACTAGTCTCCCTTCTCTTTGCAGTAAAGGGTTGCCTTCGAGTTCAACATTCACTTTAGAAGACAGTGCCATCTATTTGACTTCAGAACAGAGCACACTGGAAATGGAAAACGACAATGCTTCAGTTTTGGATGTCTACTTAGTAAGTTGTCAAACTGGATCTGATGGGCTTTTTCCTCTGTAATTCCTTTGACTCAGGCTCCGTATGTGACTAAAATACATGCTTAACTTAAAGATCCAGAGGTTCATTGACGTATCTCTTAAATGAGACATATGCTTAAGTACTTGCCAAAGCAAATCCTTAAAGAATCACCGTTAAAGGTCATAGTTAACTAAGTCAATTCTACATCTAATTGGCCACTGGTACTTGCTACTGTCTTGTTTCAGTGAAGACAGGATAGACAACAACTCCCCAAAGTGCGCTGGACTATTAAATTAGTAGCTGTTAAGTGGGTACTGTATATAGTCAAGCATTGCTGGCTTGAAAGAAGAAAACAAAAATCAGTGGTACAGCCTACAGAGAAACAACATGGGTATTAGACACAAACAGGTGACAAAAAACATGTTTCATGTCAACGTAAGATCAGACACAAACTTGTTTCATCTTGATACAAGAAAAATTTTTTTCAGTATGAACAGTCAATCACTGGAACAGCCTCCGCAGGGATGTGGTAGAGTCCCTGTCACTGGATGTTTTCAAGATGCAATGGGCCAGGGTGCTAGATAATCTCATCTAGGCTCTCTTTCCCATGAAAGGTTGGACCAGATGGTCTCTTGAAGTCCCTTCCAACCTGGGCTGTTCTGTGGTTCTCTTGGCCTCACTTAACAGAGAAACCATTTCTTGTTTATAACTTTTGAATTTGGTTTATACTATAATAGTTTTGTTTATCACTAACACTGCTTAGCACTGTGAAGTGATTTTTTTTAAAGTTTGAAGTCTATAGGGTGGATGGTGGAATGCTCTGAATATCTAGTGACAGGCATAGGTAATACCTGCTATAAAGCTGTCCTTAGGAATTTCAGGTGTGATGGTGACCTCTTTAGTTAGTTTTTCACTTGTAAAACATTCATTACTGTTATGTCTGGGAGACTGCAGTAAGTATATGTGTACTCCACTGATCAATATCAAAAGAAAAATAAATAAAACCCAACCCTGGACACTATACAAACACCCAGCGTTTCTTGCAAAGGTCTGGAAGAATAAATAGGTCGTAAGTGGAGAGAATCATAGGTGTTTTTTTGACCTAGTAGCACTCTGTCTCTGCACTCTGAAAAATCCAAATTCAAAATTCAATAATCAAGACAAGGTAGTGGCACATACCTCAAGTGTCTAGGTATGCAATGGTTGACAGCTTCAAGGAAATTAGGTACTGTGGCTAAGCACACACTACTTCTTAAGTGGCAAACTCATCTTGAGAAATTAGTTACCCCTGTATTGATGCCTCCTTAACTATTTTGAGATTGCTGTGGAAGTGAGCTGTAACTTAATTACATGTACCCCATATGTACGCTGAGGTGTTTGTGGAAGAAAGATAAATAAAATACTGTTATCTTTTACTTCCTAATGCCCCCCAATATCCTTCAGAAGACCCTGAAACAACAGTTAGCCTCTGGTTTGGAAAGTCTGGTACTAAAGGATCAGTGACGTGTGGTATCAGTTTGATTCACAGCTACTGAGCAGAAGGCAGTTTTATTTTTATAGGAGGATGATTAAACACAGGCTAGAAGGGAAAGATGCATCTTTTCGAGAACTCTAGGAACAGGTCAGTCATTTCTAATGTATGTCTCAAAAATAAAGCAAATCAATGATGTTTGCATTAGCTGATTTAAGCCTCAGTTGAAACAGTTACAAGATACATTTTGACCTTTTAAAAGCATTAGGAGAAAATGTAGCTTTAAATGGTATACCCAGATTTTCCTTTAATCCTGCAGTTAATAATCCTTGTCTGTGTTTCTGCTGCAAGGCAAGCTGCTGCAGTCTTACCCACTAGGTATTCTAATGAAAAATACCTTAACTTCCTTAATTTCACTCACTCCACTAATGTCTTTGCCTCCTGCTTTGAAATGATAAACTATTTGGACAAATTTTAGTCCTGTAGTAAATTAGAAGATAGCAATTTTTGATCCCATGAATGGAAGGAAAAAAAAAAAAAAGACATTGTAGTAAAAGGACATTGTGTTAACTGACTTAAACAGTTTAAAAATAGCATTTGGCTTAACAGTGTTGTGTACAAATTCAGACAGCCAAGGTGTGGTGGAGCAGAGATTGTGAAGAAAAAAAAAAAAAAGTCTTGGGGTGTTACGTTAAGGGAACACCATGGAGACTCCCACTGTGCAGCTGATGTCAAAATTGAGAATTTACCCGGTAACAGCAAGAATTTTTGTTCCAGGACACAGGTACAGGGTTTGCAACTGAAGGGCTGGTCTAGGCCCAGAATTCCTCCATTCTGAACAAAGACTAGGTTCAGCAAACCAGCATTTTGTGCACCTGCCACTCTAAGCAACACTGTTAGGAACATCCTCAAATCTAAGTTTACTTTAAAATTCCACGGGTTTATTTTCTGTTAAATCTTTTAATCCAGATAATAAATTTCCAAATATTCTAGTACCTTACAGTGGGAAACAAATACTGAATATTCTATAAAAATAATTTTAATTTTTAATTAAAGATTGCAGAAAGATAGAAGCAGATCTAGAAAATGGTTGGAAATTTGAAATGTTTCTCTACAGAGAATTAAAACATTAAAGCATTCTTGCTTTTATGAATATGTAATACAATGATAGATCAGCTACTTAGAAGCAAAAGATGCAATCTGAAATAAACAGAAGGTGTCCTGTACATAAGCCAGTAACAGAGGAGGTAACACTCTTCTATTTAGCACTGTGATGTAGAAATCCACAAAAACCAGAGTAAAACAGTGTTTTCTTTTTCTCTGGAAATAAATTTAGTCTCTTTCTAAAATTCCCCTGAAGCCCTATTTATTGGTGTCAGTTCAGGCACCGTCTGCTGATATATATATATATGCAGAAAAGCATTAAATGTCAGCAAATGCTGTTGAACCCAAAAGTCTGCTGTGGTCTATGGAATTTGATTAGTAGGAAATATAAGACCAATCCTGCAAAAGTTTCTTAAGAGAGATCAGCAAGTGCAGCTGATTGTGAAGACCTTAGTGCCGTGTTACTAAGGACTGGTACCTAAAATGGAGGACCTTTAAAGTGATAATTTCACTTAGAAATAAAGGAATAACTTAGTCACCTTGTTCCTTCTGTTCTACAGTGAAGTCCCAAATTCTTTGATTGAGCTTTCTGTTCCTGACAGAGCAATGTGTGGAATTATTAACTACTCCACTGTGTTTTCTTAGCCTGCCCCTGAAATGACTTATAAAGGTAGCTGACCTTTTTTTGACAAACTACAGTATCAATAAAATAGTAAGGCTTAAGAATTACTTAATTACAATTGCTTTCTGTTGTTGAAGGAAAGGCTGACAAAATTTGTATATAATTTAGAAGTCACTGCCACTGAAGATAAGGTTGCAAAGGATTGATAAGGGCTTCAGTAAAATAAAAGAATGGAATAACTGTACTGATGAGCAAGCCCAGCATATTTAGACTCTGGTTAGTGTAGCTATGATTTGTGTCAGATGAACTGCATCAATAATATTATTACATTTAGAATTACTTGTGTTGTAGTTTATGTCCAAACGCCAATTTTATTATAGGATTTTGAAGTATTAAAACATTGCTGGAAATTAATTTTGTATTTCAAAGCTGCTGTAGGTGCATAGCTAAGCAGATTTATAGATATTGGTCTATAAATGCTGGTTTAGAAACTCTGGCTCTTCCTCCTCTTCAGCGCTCTTCCTCTTCTGTTCTCAGTCTCATAGTTGTGTATTAAAGCCTGTCTCTTCGAGCATTTCCTAGTTCATGCTCAAACCCTTCTGACTGCCAGGTTACTGTCTCACTCTTCATCTTCACGGTTGCTTTCTCTTACAAATATTTTCACCCCATCAGCTATTTTCAGTTTTGCACCCTAAGCTCTCTCCTCTATTATAAACTCATGTTTCAGAGAAGAAAATTCCCTCCTGGCTCTGATCGAATGAAGCATCCTGGTCAGATACAACTTCGGCTAGAGGATAGTACTTCCACCATAACTCCTCGATGAGGTGTTTGGTTTTCATTCAGAAGTATTTTGCCTCTTGGTTTTTTATAACATTTTATTGAATTCTAATCACGTTGTAGTTTTCTTCAGGGTGCTGTTGTAGAGTAATAACAAGTGTGGCTGAAATTAAAGCAGTTGCCAGGCAGGACACGTGAAAAACTAGCTAAAAAGTGTACAGTCACACTGTGCTGCATACCCCAAACTTTTTATGTTACTCTCCTTCTTGAGGCTTCAGTTTCTCTGCCTCACCATTTCCTCTGAAGATACTGGTGGAAAAACATGGTTGATTGAACATCAGTTCTGGGACTATGAGAAGGGAATTCAGGCCTCCTCACTTACAGATGTCGTTTCTTTTCCCTGCAAGCAGACTAATCCTTAAAATGTTACATGCACATACTGGAACCAATCAAGCAGTCTTTCCTCAAAGTAGCATCCTGTTTAATTAAGGCTGAAGGGGGCAAAACTACTTGTTTTATGGAGTGAGGTAACTGCTCCTTTCCTCTGTTATCTGTCTTAGCCCTGTATCTATCCATGCATGATGTTAAAAAGGAGAGGAAAAAGAGGCCTGTGTCTCTCATAAAACTAAAACCTGGTGTGAGGTGAAACAACAACCAAGCACTCAAATGTAGTTTGGCAGAGATGTTCTTGCAGAAGCAACATTATGTAGGAAGCAACATAACAGCAACATTTCAGTCACCCTTGCACGAAAATCAGATATGGGAATTATTTGCTTGATTAGATTAAAAACGTACCATTTCAGATTACAAGTAATACATCACCTGAGTAAATCAAGTGCTAAAATGCTAGCACATATTGTCACTGAACTACATGTTCTCATGCCCGGAGCTTTTAATGCACCATATAAGGAAATCAATCAGCTCAAAAGCAAATCTGGGAAAAGACAACTGGAGCACAAAAATGCTCCAATACAGAAAGCCTCAAGTACACTCAAGCATTGTAAATCCATTATATACCCACTGTGAGACATCTCAGAGAGTGATAACAGGAATGCATCCTGTAGTGTCATTTGTCCATTACTTATCATTTCAGACCCAATTGCTATGGCCAAACTCAGTCTTACATCACAAAATAATGTTTCTTGTATCTTCAGAGTAACTCCAAAAGTTGTGCTGTGGTTACAGAGTTGCTTAGAGGATCGTGACTGTACCTGACACCAAGATGAATATCTGAAAATTCCATCTCCTTAAAATGGCATCAGTACCACGAACAGCATTTCTGTGACTGACTGACCCAGTCAGCAGTTGCTACAAGTTTCTGTCAGGCCTGTTTTCTCAAACTCTTGTTATGCAAATTTTGCTGATATTTTTTCCATTACTGATCCCACTGAAATGCTTTGGAAAGATCAGAGGAAAGGGAACAAGAATAAGCTAGTCATAATTGCATTATGTAATTACTGGAATAGCATAAAGCTAGTATCAGCAATATTGCTAGTCTCCTTAGAGAGTGAAAAGTAGTGATAAGGCCAGAGGGTCTGAAGTTGTGTTAAGTGACCATTGTATCTGTTAAAAATGGACCTGCAGTCATTCAGATCTGAGCTTTCAGCCAGAAACTAGATGGTGCTAGTGAAAATTTTGACTAATTTATCTTGGCTTCATAAAACATTGTTTTGTTTATCAGTACTAGCATTTTTCAACTTTTTTGCCAAACTGATTCATAAAAAATTTTTTTTTTAACTCTTTCTTAGCCTTATGTCATATTCTTGTTAAAATACCACTTTCTTTAATTTTACTCACTTGTCCAACAATTTCACATTAACTTGTTCTGCATCCTGTAAGTACAGATTACTCCCTTAGCACATTCAGGTGCTGATATGGTAGTAGATAGACTTTAATTGCCAGACCACAACTACCTAGAGAGAGAGAACAGCCTCTGAGGAATCAGCACTGTGCTCATTGGCATCAGTGATTATGAACACCCTAACACTGGTGCACAATACAGTAACAGGTTTAAAGGTTGCCATAGAAAGATATTGAAATATCATTCTTCAAGGTTGAAGGTCTAGTGCTAGAAGTCTTAACTAAAATACTGATTTAAATCTACTGGTTACCTTTTTCTAAGATAAGCTTTAAAAATACCTTTGGAGATTTTTTGTTGTTGTTCATAGTCAAGATTAGATTGTTGTTGAACTGTTAAAGGTTAGTCAAATGCTTGTATTGAAAAGTACAATTTAAAGGTGACTTTAAAAATCTGTTTAATAAATGGGAACTTATGCTTTCATTATATTTTTCATAAGGTTTTAGAGTAAGGTCACTACAGATGTCTTTGTTTTGGTTTTGTGTTGTGCTCCATGTTGGATAGATTCGCTGAGATGCACGCAATTTACTGCAATATTTTGTTCAGCTGTCAGTTTATCCTTAGTTTGAGTCGTACTTGTAAGGTGTTCAGCAAAGAACAGTTTCTCTTCAATTCATCTCTGACTCCACAGAGATGCTAAGAAGTGATCAACTATTTGTATTACATAACCTCTGCTTCGGTAGAGAAATCTAATTCATTAATACTATTAAGTAATTTTTTGTGCATGAAATAGAATGATTGCTATGACATTGACGAGAATATTAGTTATGCCTGGCAGTTTTTGGATAGGTATGATTTTTCAGCTGGGGAAGAGTATCATGCAGAAGCTAACACGACTTTATACGTGATGTACGAAGACTGCCATTTTTCCCCTAACACTTTTAAGTAACAAAGGCCCAGTCAATTCTGCAAGGTAATAAAAGCTGTTGTGAACTGCTGAGTGCTCTCAGTTTGGACTGTCTTCTTTGATGTCCAGCATTTTGCCACAGCAAGTGGTTCCTTTTCATGTAGTATCTATATTGCAATGTCTGCAAACCCATAGGGGTTAGCTGTTGTACAAGAAGAACAGTCCCGATGCTTTTGATGAGGGGGCAAGGTAAGAAAAGAATCACTGCCAAACTGTGCTGTCGCCTTTTAGGTGAAGAAGGATGTTATCTGTTTATAATTCTGTAAGAAAACAAACACAACTCTGGACTTTACTTGTCATTTCTGTATTTCCAGTAACAAAGAGTACATGAAGAGCAGAACTAAGAGAAGTGACCATGGTTGATGAAGAGCACTTTCTGCACTCCTGATTTAAGAAGGAGGAATTTGCTGAGCCTAATAGACAAAGAGTAGTAATCAACTGAACTTATCCTAAGAAGTTGGATAGAAAGGATTGATGGACTTTGCAAAAATGACATGAAACATTCCACACTCTGCTATCATCTGCTGTTGCTTGCTGAACTGTGAAGAACTGTATTCAGGCTGCTTTCTACTATATCGCCAATCACCTTTTTGGACTTGAAAGTGATATTTTCTTATCATCTCTCTAGTGATTTCATTAGCATGCATTCTGTAACTATGCACAAGCAAAATCTATTATCTGCTTTACCTATTTAAAAATAAGCACAGTGGTGAATAAAATTAATTTCATTTGTTTTGACCCTTCCGTTCTAATCACTTAGGTCCATGTCAGTGGAAATTGGAATTGATGTTATACAAGGGTTAGGGTAAACCTCTGCACATACTATATGAAAAAGAGCCTCTAATGATATTTTCACTGTTGGTGAAAAGGATTAAAAAATGTTATTTATAACAAGGCCTTATGTTGTGTACATATTTTGTCTTTGAAATATTTTTGATTTTAGTTTATTTCTTGTACAAGAGAAATTATATAATTTATTTAGTAAATACTACTGTAAACTATAGTTTCATTGATAAATAAAATATTTTGTTCTCAAGATTATCACAGCTGTCAACGTGCTCTTGATCTGTAGAAGACTAACTGTTCCGGCATTTCTCTGCCTTCATGACACGGTCTTGAGAGGCATCCCAATACATATGACAACGGCTCTATAACATGTCATCTATCTTTATCTTCTACCAGCTCTATAATAAAGAGGAGAATCTTGAAATTAGAGCAGAAAAGGCAAGGGAACTTAATCAACAGGCATTGCTTCATTAAAGGATTTCAGGTTTTTCAGTATGGGCATTAATTTTAAGATAACTATAGAACTGTTCTGATTTCCTTAATTTCCCTAGCAGCAGAGAGATAATCCCAAACACCAGTGAACATCAATCCAAGGTTTCGTGCTGTGGTGCAGTGGTGTATTTAAAAACTACACAGGTGTCACTTTGAAAGTTTATGAAAGTTATTGGTAATAACATTTCTTCTAGGACTAAGTGTAGCAAACCTGCTGGATTGGCAAAACCAGAATTTGACACTTTAATTCCTAGAATTATGCTTTGTACCTCTGAAGGATTTTTCACTTAAGGTTTTGGCATGATTTGTTTCAGTTTTTGGTTGTTTGGGTTTTTTTTTTTACTTTGATGTAATCCTACAACCCTGAAAAGGAGGGGAGGGTATTATTCCTTAATTATGCACAGAACAGAGAAATTGAAAGGTTTGGGGTTTTTTTTCTGTAAGTATGTAGAGTCTTTAGCTTTACTTAAAGCCTGTGTGTCATGATTACCTCTTTTCCAGGCTTTAAAATTAGATTGCTTAATCTCAGCAAGATAATTCTTCTGCAGCATTCCTCTTAGAAATGCAAGAGACCAATCTGCATGCCCTGTGAGCAAGAACTTTTTGCACATCTACGTGAAGTGTCTGCTCCTTTGTGCACGGTGTATAGCATATTTACAATGTGTCTCAATGCAAAGTAAATACTTCTAATGAGTCTTATTTGGGGAAAAACATGAAATTTCTTGCTTTGAGCACCAGATTAACCTTCAAAAGCACATACATGTCACTTTTTTCCCCAATTACCTAGCAGACTGTAGTGTCTGAATCATTTGTACTTGGGAAGACCCCAGAGGACACACAACTTAACTGCAACAATTCTGTCCAATGTCTATACTAAACAATTCAGAGACCGAGCTATCCTTTGTGTACAATCCTTTTAAAAGAGTCATTTAACACTTAAAAAAGGAAATCCTGTATAGACTATGGAACCTTCTCCAAAGTATGTGCACTTACAAGTCTTTTTTTTTTTTTTT
>VYXH01002073.1:47104-67098 GCA_013397275.1 Burhinus bistriatus
CCCAGGCCCGGCCCCGCTCCCGCCGCCGCGCACCTGGGGCGAACCGGCCTCGGGTCGGGGATCGGCTTTTCCCTAACGGGATTAAGCGGCTCTCGGTGACTTTTTCCGTGCTAAGTACTTTCCGGGAGAGTGCGATACTACGTGGGAAGTGGGGGAGAAGTCAGCGATGAATCAGGGGTTTGTTTACTCGGTTTTTTCCCTTTAGGAGAGGCGGCTCCCCCGACGGCGGGGGCTTGGGCTGCCTTTGTTAGACACAGAATTCCTGAAATCTTTATGTTGGCACATCCCGAGTGGATTCCAGCCGTGCCTTGGGCTTTGGCTAACTGGGTCAGGGGAAGTTTCAAGTTAACAGGGAACTGTTAAAACAAAGGAACAGGCAGTTCCAGGAGCCAGATGCTTGATTGCCCTGTTGAAGTGCCTTGGCATCGGCCTTGTTTGCGGTGCAGGAGCCCCGGGTACGTTGGATTTGGGTCGTGGAGTCTCGGGGTTGATCTACCACTAGCACGCGCTTGCTGTATGAGGCGACTCTGCCCTTACCTTCCCCCTGCTTGAAGCCTGTTTGCGTATTTTTCCAGGATGAAAAAGTACGTGCTGTCTGAACATACTTGTGTAAGAGTCCTGTACTCATCTTTCAGATTGGTTATCTGAAAACTCTTCATTCCTCCCGTGTTGCTTTCTAATGGTTACTCAGATCAGCTGGAATCTCTGAATAATCTGCTCCCTAGCTTCGATTTATAAACGGGCGTCGAATCCAACAGCTAGAGGACAGTATCTGAAAGCTTACAGCCCCACAGCTGCGCTCCAGCAGAGGCCACCAAAAGTCTGGTTTGTCTTAACCTTTGGATGTAATTATCAAGGTGGTATGGTTTGAAACAAATTAAAATTACTTAGCTTTTCCTTTGCTCAGTTTTATTTGAAAGGTTTAGGACTGTGATTCAGCTGTGGTTCAAAGAAAAGAAAACAAAAACAAACATGTGCTATGACTGATAAAATCGCTTCATTTCTGAAGCATTCATAGTCTAAGGACCCACCTGTAACCTCTTCCAAGCAATGACCCTTGTCAGGATCCGTGAGATTTGCAGGGCAAGGATCAGGTACGGGAAAGCACGGGAAGTTTCCTTGTGTAAACTGATAGTCATTGACAGATCATCTGGCTGCTTGAAGACACTTTGAAATACTTTGCAGGTAGTAAGCATGTGTGTGCTGTTTAGACATGGTCGGTAGGACTGATACTTGGTATAACCTAGTGCTTATGAAGGCTTTCATCAGGCCTCTGAGGAACCTTTCTGCATTTATTTGACTTTTAGGTGAGTTTACTGTTACAATTGCTTCCAGGCTGTTATATGCAAACATCTTCTTATACACTAAATATGGCATTCAGGTAGCGGTAGTGACTCCTCTTCCTTCTGCAAAAGGAAGGCACCGTGGATTGGAGAAACTGCGTCTAACTTTAATTGCTTTCTGCATTGCCCTGTATCACAGTATCAGAAGCTGCTACTGTGCTCAGTGTTGCCACATCGGGGTTTTGTGAGACTAAAGATGAGTATTGCGAATTATGCAGTGGGGTTAGGATGATCCCAATACTTTGCGTGAACTATAATCTCAACAGAGCTCTTCAAAATGAAGCATCAAAGTAATTAAGTGTCTGATACTTTTTTGATTGCTTAATCCTCCCTTTCCTGGTTCAGTGTCTTCTAAGGACAAGGAGGAAATCTTTCTTAGTGATTAAAACAACGTTTAGGCACTGACATGGTTCACAAAATGGAATGCATTGTACCTTTATAAAACCTAGATGCTTAGAAGCATCAGAAAGTTCCTGGATCATCGTAATCCTCAACTGGGGACTGGCCTAATATTCCAGGACTACTTCAAAGCTGCTTTTAACTTGGAGCAAATTTAGATTATAGCATTTGTGTGTGTGTTTTAACAGTTACCAACATCATCTATCTCCAGAACTTCCTTGTAGGGTAAAGGAAATCTCTTGTTACAGGACTGTTCTCTTTTAATTGCTGAAATAACAGTATTTACATTCTCAAGGACGGTGTATCTTTTGTCATACCTTGGCTGCACCAGTTTCGTGCTATTGTAGTAATCCTGGAACCAGTCATTCTAATAACAGGGGAAAGAAAGCACTGACATAGTGTACAGCTACGGTTTGTTGAGGTTAGAGATTTTTTCAAGTCTGATTTGTTTTCAAACAGGTATGAAAATCCTCATTGCTGGGAAAAAATGAATTTATTAAGTCTGGCAGTTGATCCTTGACATCAAGTGCATAAGGCCTGTGAATCTTAATCCCATATTGCAGTGAACTTTAGAAGACTTCTCAAAAATGAGACAATCTATTTGTAAAACAAACATTTAT
Organism: Burhinus bistriatus; assembly: GCA_013397275.1. NCBI lineage: Eukaryota > Metazoa > Chordata > Aves > Charadriiformes > Burhinidae > Burhinus > Burhinus bistriatus. The sequence continues at coordinate 49,467 of VYXH01002073.1, forward strand.
GGCAATAAGGATATAGGGCATAATTTTCAGGCCTGTATTCTAATATATGGATCTTGCCATAGTGAGAATGTTTGCAAATGGTGAGTTGCGTACAAAGATGGCAGCACCAAAGTATGACTGATTTTTGCGTGGCCATGCTGACATACACATACCAGTGCATGTCGTCTTTCACAGTTAAAGGTTTGGTTTCAGTCCCATGACCAAGTCCTTCAAGCTGTTTGGGAATCCCCAGAGAAGTACTCAGGTTTAATTTCTACACAGATTTCTCTCCCAGATGCTTTTGTCAAAATAGAGCTGTTCAACCACGGGGTGCTTTTCTCAATTATCTGAACCTAACCTCTTCCTCAGAAAGAGTGGCACTGTGTTATGAGACTTAATGTCTGCTCCCTTGTAAAGTGTGCTTACTTCATGTCCCCAGAGTCTTTGGAGCCTTCTGTTGCCCTTTAATGGTCTTTTACCAGTACTAGGGTTATCCTAGTCCCACTTCAGAAAGCAATTTTTTTTTTTTTTTTCTGAATAGGTAAATTGTGAATTAGAACTTCTGCGNGAAGACTCGCACTAAGAACCTGTGAAGGGTGCCTGGGCTGATGGGACTTGCTTTACTTTTTGCATTTTTTTTTTTTTTTTTTTTTTTACCAAACAAAGCTTGCATTTAAGAGAGCTGAGGTTATATTTTACTTAAATATTACATAACTAACACAGGTACTGACTGCAGTATCGGAATGAAACAGCTTCATGCAGCAGTGAAGACCAGTCCAAGTCATTTGACAACTTAAACTATTAATGTTTGGGTTCTTTTTGTGTTGATTTGTTAGTGCTGTTTTTTGTTTTCTTTTAAATAAGGTAATTGCTTTTTGAAAGTGCATGTTGCCAGGGAATATTGTAGATTTCTGTTTCAAATGAGAATGCAGACTGTGGCAAGTCCTTTCTGTCCAGTGTTAGATGACCATTGCAGTTGTGAATGTATTTAGGATGTTTATGATTCACGCCTAGTAATGACGGGCTGAGCTGTGGGAGCTCTGGTCTCCTATCTGGTACGGCATCTACCCTGGTATGTATTCATCAGCTGCAGGCTTTGTTTTTTAGGAAACACGAGCTCCCCAAGTCTTCCTGAATTTAGGTCAGCATTGTCATTGTGTATCTGAGTGTTGGAACATCAGATAACCATGGTTCTTAACGCAGGAAGAAAATGAAACTCATTAGTGCTGTATTTTTACATGAAAACGTGACAGTGAAAGACAAAAATACGGTGCGATACAATAGTAGGGCCAATAAAAAGTGTGCAAGGCAACACTTTTGTTCTGATTTTTCCCAGTGCCTGCTCCCTTTCCGTGCTGTTGTCTTTGCTTCTATTTTGCATCAGCAATCCAGAACTGCTTTTGAGAAACTTCTTTTTGTTTCTTAAAGGTATGCTAATTATCTTGGGTGTGGTCTATATACATATGAAATGTCAGATTCAGGATGTTGAGTTAGGTGGCCGTATGTTTTCATTAAGCTACTCATGAGTTCAGATGTTTTGGACCACTTTGGATTTTTCCTCAGGTTGGACCACTTTAGATTTTTCCTCTTCCAAAGGCATTTTGTTGTCATTACTCTGTCATAACAGACTAAGTCTTTTAACATCAGCCTGTATTGTATTGATAAACTGAGCCCGAACTCAACAATGTTCGGCTTGATCTACACCAAGGTTTCACATATTTGTTCAAGCTATTTGTTATTTGCTTTACCCCTGTTAGTCTTTTTTTTTTTTTTCCCCTGTTTGTTTTTTTTTTTTTTTTTTTTTTTTGAGAAATTAGAGAAAACCCATAAATCTCTCCTGCATGTCACTGTTAACAGCAAGGCTGTCTGTAGTCTGGCTTGCTCTCTCTTTTCTAACATCTGCTTCATCATCTAGCTCTCCTTAATAGCCAGCAGATTTGACTGCTGGTGTCCCTAGCCTCCTTAGCACAACTTTGTATAAGCTGCTTCTGAGAATCTCTAGGAACATATGGACTGTTCAGGCAAGGGACGATCTCTAAGGAGGGGCGAAAAGCAACTGCAGTCAGTGAAGCTGTGGGAAAGAAGTTTCCAGGTCCTCCTGTTCTCTTTCCATGAAACCATTCCCACTCCCAATCTTATCTTTGGTGCTCCTTTGCCTCAAGATTGTTTCAACAGATCAAGCCTTACAGACGCATTGATTGTTTTTCAAGCTATTTCTTAGCTATATGGCCCGAACAAAACACATGTATGTCCTGGAAGTCAACAATTGTCTGTCACAGTTATTCTTGCCACCCAAGAAGAAGCATGTAGGAAAAGACCTTTGTTTCTTCGTTCTCTGCCTGAGAGAATTCTTTGATCTGTAGGTGTTACAGAGATTTTTGTTGAGAGATGAGAAAGAAAAGAATTTTGCCTCTTTCCAAAGATGGAAAGTAATTTGTGGCTACATTGGGCAATAGTTTTCTCCTTTGTAGCTGGTTCTAAAGTGACTGAAGATGTGATCATGCCTCTGTCATCAGTTTTTACGTGAAGTATGCCCTACATCTAATTAAGGGAGCATGACTGTCTTCATCTGTCAAGGATTAGAGCAAAAGGAAGTTTTTGCTTTGATGTCATAAATGTTTCTTTAATGCAGAAAAGAGCTTCTGTCATTCTTTCCCCATTCCCTGAAATATGTCTTGCTCTCCAAACCATCCACTGCAATTGAGTCTACAGTTTTTACAGTGTGAATGAAAATAAGCAAACTTCAGAACTGCTTTTGCAAAAGTCATCTATAGAATTTCAGCTGGGTTGAATTCACTGCCCCAAGACTGAAACTTTTCTCCCCGCCCTTCCCCCCCTCCCCCGCCTTTTCAGCTAAGGAAGCACAGAAAAGAGTAGGGGACTTTGAAACAGGTAAAGAAAAGCTGACAGTTTTCATGGAGTCCTGTTTCCTTACAGCCCGTGTAGGTTGGTAAGGCTATGACGCGTGCTCCGAGCCTTTTGGTACATTGCCACAATGCGGCATATCAGTTTGATAGAAATGCGTGTTACTGGATTTTCTTTGTTTTGTAAACCGATTAGTAATTAATGTGAGAGATCTGTAGGGAGAAGGTTAGCAGAGAATGCAAATATAGTGAATAACCAAAGAATCTTTTTAGCTGAACTGTGAGGCAGTTTCTTGCTGTTATCTTTTTGGATATGGCTGAGGAACACGAGTTCCTGAAGTTGAAACAAATATTTTTCTTAACAGCTTAATTCTCAGATTATATTTGTTCACTTACGTGTTCCCAGTTAGGAAAATTGTGCTGTGTTCTTTCCAATAAAACTTGGTGTTCGTTCTTCCTGAAAAAATACAAAGCCAGAAGAAGGGGAGTGGGTGATACCTTCATCCATTGTTTCCTGGTGGGAAGTTATGTTTTAGACCTTTTGTTTGCTCTGCAAAAGCCATCCTTCACTAGCAATGGATGTGCTAGCAGCTTGGAGTTTCTGTTTTCAAATAAAGCCAAAGGAAGTTGATGAACTGTGAATCACTCTTAGTCCCTCTACATATCTGGAGATTTCATGAGCCGTTTAGTCAAAAGCGGTACTTGGGAGTAACTTGTGCTTACTGCGTGAGCTTGGCTTCTCTGTGTACAAGGCTAGTTGTGGAGCATCTGTTCTAGTCAGAATTAACTGGCTTTGCCCAAAGAGACAAAAGATGGACCAGGGCTGCACTGAATTTTTTTAGATGCAGGACTCTGGCTTTGAAGAGTACTTTTGGGAGTTTTCTGTAAGAGCTGTTTCTTAGATCTACAAGGGGGACAGAAAGAAGTACCAAAACTTCATAGGAGAAATTGTGGTAATATTGATGTTGCTAACGAAACTGACTTTGAGGAAAGACTGGATTTTATCAAAATGTTTCTGTGTTTAAATAAAATTGAATATTGTCATGGACTACTGCAGTCAGAAGGCTCTTGAATACTGGAATGTTCAAAAAACTGCCCACTTCTTGTCTTTTCCTAGTCTGTACTGCCTTTGCAATAGAGCTGTCAAAGCTGTCGGGAGTCAGGATGCCTGCAGGCTTAATGGCGTTAGCTGTGCTTGCAGACTGGTAGTAGTACTTTGCTTTCCTAAGCTTTTTAATACTTTGTACGCAGGTGTTTGAAGTTGTAGTTAAGACCTGGAGAATTAATTCTTTGCTTAATTTAATTTCTGTGGTTTTAATATATTAATTAATCTCCTTAATACATCACGAATTTTCAAAGTGTGTGTTCCTTGCATATCAGGATGCAACTAGGTAGGTGAAAACTAAATTCTTCCCTCTGACAGTTGTTTGTAGTGGTACTCCTTGAATCTAAAAAATGTTTATTTTGCTTTTCTAAGATCAGTCCCACGGATTACTGTTTAGTAATAACTTGAGAGAGTTCAGTGTGTGCATGTGTTAACATAACCTACAAATTTGGCTGAATATTAAACACCAAACACAGGTAACACAGGATTGTAAGTAATATAGGACCTGGCAATGGTTACACAAATCTTGTTAAGAGCTGAGTATGTTACAGTATAAGTAATGAAAACTTGCGGGTTTCATCTTAGTGGTTTTTAAATAAGTAGCGTGCAATATGAAGTCACCCCAACAGAAATATAGCCATGTCTACTCCTACTAGGGAATAACTAAAATGTGCAGTTTACAGACGGAGTTGTGGCTGAAGTCTTCAGTCTTCCTGTCCCATCTGTTCATTTTACATTTTTACCTGTGTTACTGCATAAGTACATAATATTTATATAATATATATAATTATATATAAAACATTCGTATCTTAGTATGTTGCAACAACATTTCCTTAGTCGTTTTGCAATCAAGTACATCTCTCTTAATACTGCAATTTGACAGCACTGCAGCGTTTCCAAAATGTCACTGTTACTTCAACAGCTACATCTGTCTCCACCTTTGTAGTTAGTACCTGAGGTCTTTGGCACGCACAGTTACTTACCTCATGGCTAGAACGATTTTAGCATGGGAAGTGGCTTCTGGCATTGCGTGAGGCCCATCTGAATGACTAGCAGGTACCATAATGGAAGTCTTTAGCTTGCTTAATTCTGCACAAGTCATGCAAGGAAATGTTTCTCCATGCCTTTTCTGAACAGATCAGACAAATCCCTTGTAACACTTCCAATGTACAGAGCTTTCTGATGCTGAGAAGAAAAGTTGAAGTAAAAGCAATTTTCATCTGTCACAGTGTCTAAAACAGTCTCGAGTTTTCTGTGCAGATCTCTCTTATTCCCTGGATGGATTTGACAGAGAAGTTACCTAGTGCTCCATTAGTACTTGAAAGATTATAGACAGCAGAGATTTAGCAAAGGATTAGTCAATTGGAGAGTGTGCATTATCCGGCCAGGCTTAGAACTGTGATTGTCTCTTCAATCATTTTCATTAGTGTCTTATTCAAAGATAGAATTATGTAACAATGACGTTTCAGGGGAATCTGGTAGGAGTTTTTCTTCGGTTTCTCTCTCCTGCTAACTCTCCAAGCCTGGGAGAGGGGGGGGAAAAGCATTAGTTTTATGCTTCAAACTTGCAGCATGTTTTGAAAAGCAGCAGTTCAGATAAGTGAAGAGGCATGACTTCAGTTGCAGCATCCGCATTTGGATGATAACTTAGTGTGGTGGAACTCTTGAGAGAGGCAGGATGCGGTATAAGAAATATATAACTATTTTAGAAGCAGCGATAGGTATTACACCCCTTAACAAGAGGGAGCTGCTTCCTGAGGGCAGACATGCAAATCTCTGGCAACATCCAGGGTAAGTGTTAAAAAGCAATTGGTGAGTAACTATGGGAAAACCTGTGCTCACCTTGAATCATGCAATTTTAAAACTTGTTATCAGAAAGGAGGAGAGTCATCCATAAAACAGGTAATCTTTTTTGTACCTTCCCAATGGTGTATCTTCTGCAGTTGTATTTAAACTTTGTTGTTCCATTAGAGATTTCTGTGTACTTCTTGTCCTTGGCTAGTAGAGTAAGTATGAGAAGGTGTTATTTCTAAATCAGGAGTTTGCTGAAGAACAGAAAGGATGAACAGGTGTATACTCGTCAGAATGAAAATTAAATGGTTGGTTTGTGTTTATTGCTTACTACTAACCTGATGTGTTTATGTTTGCGTTCCCCCTACCCCACATTTAAAAACATACGTATTTTAATTTTATCCATGAAAGAACCAGCAGCTTCTAAAGGTGGAAGAGAAAAACACTTTTCTGTGTGTGTGCAAGTTTCCTTCTCTGCTAGAAAGCAAGAGATACTTCATCATACTTAGGAATACTGTTTCCCTGAAGGAAAGTTTTAGTTATTAAGAGAGAAGTCAGTTAAGGCTATTAATGTTAAAAATGTGAAATACTGAGCATGCTGGTTTTGTTAAAAGCAAGCCAGAATGCTTTCTTGTACCATGCAACCTGAGTATTAGGCTTCAGAAAATTCTTTCTGTTCATAACTGTTTTTCTCAAAAACTTACAGTGTAAGGGGATTGTAGTTCTATCCCACCTTCTCCTATATGAGTAGCATCACAGCCTTTCTAGTCTCTCCTGTTGTTATAAGTTAGAATGCTGTCACCTTGTTTCAGATATTGCAGAGGAGTGCAAAATGTGAGGCGCTTTTGTTCAAGAGCAATTAATATGTTTCTACTGGTTTAGAGTAGTTTTGTGTAAGCAAGACTTCAAAGGAAAGCTTGGAGTAAAACTGTGACTCTTTGGCTATGACTGAACTCAAACTTGTCCTGTAATTTTTCCACAAGAGCACTTCCTGTAATGATGGTACCAACTGTAAAAGCAATTAAAATACAGTGCACCATATGATTTTTATTTTTTCCAGTTGCATCACTAAAACCACAAAAACTAGTCTAGCAAATATGCTGATGCCAACAGTTTCTAGTCTCTTATCATCACAAGTATTCTTCAAGTTGGTCTTAAGTTTCTGGTATCATGTTAACGAGTGCTTGTAGGGCTTTTTGTTAAAAATCAGCCAATTAAAAGCGGTTCTTAGTACAATGTATTTGGATACAGGACAGTGGAGCGTCCTAGACTGTAACTTCCTTTGATTGTTTCATGTAAGTTATCTACATGCCAATCTCTTTGAATTTCACAGCCACTCTTTACGTGTCGATAAAACAGTACATGATTGCTCTTGATACTTTGAGGAGCTACGTTGGAAAGTAATGCTGCGTTCTTGCAAAAAAATTCCTCTTTGTTTTCAAGTGGGTTTGTCTGGCCAGAGTAACAGCTTGAAACAAGCCATCTAAAAATGAAAGTTGCTAACTTTAGTATCCGTTATATTTTGTTTTGTAAATGGGACTGCTTGGCTTTCATCTACTATTGTGTATTAGTCAGTATCAAAGTGCAAAAGACACTACCCCATTAATATTTGGTTCCAGCATTCTTAATCAGGCATCTCCCTCCTTTCAGGGAGAGGTTTAGTTGATGCGATTGTTGTGTGCGCTTGGAATTCTGAACTGGTTAAGATGTATTTGGATTATGTTTGGATTTGCCATTCCAATGGTTACACAAAAGCAGAAGAGCTGCTGTCATTGGACTGTAATAGGAATCCCTTTTGTGTTTTCATTAAAACTTTCAGGGAACTAAAGTTTGGTAACCAGCAATTGTGGCAAAGTGAACCGAGTTGAAGAAAAAAGTGTGTTCTTCTTGTAGCTGCGGACTGCTTATTCTATACAAATGGAATAAGCAAATTAATAACTCACTTTTCTAACATCAGCTTATCACTCAACTTCTAGAGGTATCCTGTCATGTTCATATTAAAAAGATGTTTTAGAAGTGTGTGTGTGCATAGGAAAAAAAAAAATAATGAGGCAGTTTCCAAAACCTAATACTGAATGTAGGATATAGAGGTCCTCATCTGTCATCTCCTCACTGCACAAATTCAGGTGCATGCTTAACTCAAATACTTCCTTTATTTCTCTTAATGATCTCCTAAAATAAAAAATAGCATTAGAGTGTGATGCCAGCTCAACTGCCATCACTTGAAAGTTGTGAAAATCCTGATTAAAAACCTAGACTGAGGTGCAAAAAGAAAAAAAAAGTGGGGAAGGCAGATATGTTATTTTGCTAAGGGATTCATTTATATTTCCATATTAAAGGCATTATAAAGTATGTTCATTTACCCCTATTTTTACTTGGAATAGTGATGTGATTTTTGTGACAGATTGATTTTTGTAACTTTTGGCATATTCACACAGAGGCAAAATGATTACAGCACTGGTAGTTCGGGTTTAGCTTGCTTGTGTAACTTCATGGAAACTCATATTAAGCATCCTTTTGTTCTGTGACTTCCAAAATAATGTCTTGATTTAAAACAGTAGTTTTTTACTTTTAGAAAGATGCTTTTGTTCTGGAAGAATCAGCAGAGAGGGAAAAGGACCTTGTAGTTTCACAATGTGATGTCTGGCAGGTGGTTGCATTTTTGAAGGTTTTACGAACTTTATCTTGGGCCAAATGTATTTTTAAAAATACCTTAGAAGTTTTAAGTTTGCTTTTTTGAACCTGGGACCTCATTGTGATTGTGCTCAGGAAAAAGTGGGTACTACACACAATACACATCAATAAAATGTGGGGTAGACTTGTAGATAACTGGGGAAGTTCTGCAGAATTCATAGAATCATAGCATGGTTAGAGTTGGCAGGGACCTTCAAGATCATCTAGTTCCAACCCACCTGCCATGGGCAGCGACACCTTCCACTAGACCAGGTTGCTCAAAGCCCCATCCAGCCTGGTCTTGAACACTTCCAGGCATGGGGCATCCACAGCTTCTTTGGGCAACCTGTTCCAGTGTCTCACCACCCTCAGAGTAAAGAATTTCTTCCTAATATCTAATCTAAATCTACCCTCTTTCAGTTTAAAACTGTTACCCCTCATCCTGTCGAAGAGTCCCTCCCCATCTTTCTTGTAGGCCTCCTTTAGGTACTGGAAGGCTGCTATAAGGTCTCCCTGGAGCCATCTCTTCTCCAGGCTGAACAACCTCAACTCTCTCAGCCTGATTCTTTCAGTGTCTCTTTTGTTTGGCTCTCGTGCTATCTAGAAATGGCCAATGGAGTATTAACTAGATTTTTTTAAAAAGTATACAGTGGAGAGGAAAAAAAAAAAAAAACAAACAAACCTAANGAAAGAAAAAAAAAAAAAAAAACAAACAAACCTAAACCTGCTGCAAGTACGAATAAGACAGTCTTCTAGGGGAAGTCTGGCTGTATCCTTCTTTGAAAATGGAACACTTGGAAAGATGCTCTTTCAGGGGAATTAAGATGATCAAGATGTGGATTGGTTTTCTTTTAAAAACAAAACCCAACCAACAAACCCAAACCACTGGCTTCTGTTTCTATTTCTGTTAAAAGTTCCTCCTTCATCTTAGTTAAACAATTCATTTTCTGTTTTCCTACACAGGGTAATCAAGGGCTAGGACAAGGAGTGGGGGAGAGGAGAAGCCCTCTGACAGGGATGCTGAATGGAAGCTAACATAGTACTAGTGCAGAAGAGGGGTAGCTGAGGCCAGCTGAGCAGGGGTAGGGTTAGAAAATTACATTGGGAATTGTTTCTTATCTATCAGCTGGCAACTGGAGTTGTTCAGTTACCAATTGAAGTCACTGGAGTGCATGTATCTGTTCTTACTGGGGTTATGCTCAAGATACAATGCTCTTACTAGCTTAAATTTGTACAGTCTTGTGCAAACTAAGATATCAGACTAAGACTAAATTAAAACAAGAAGTCCAAATGCCTTGTGGAGAGGACCGGTGCAACAAAGGGAATATAAGCACGCTTATTTTCCCTGTCTGTACACAGGTGCACCTGTCTGGACACCTGTCTGTACCCTATTTAGTTGGCAAAAAGTCATTATTTATTGCCTTATGTGCAGGCTGGCGTGGTTGCCTGATGAGTGACAGCGCTTGAACCGAAATTTGTGGTGCTGCTGCGGGTGTAAATATTGCTGAGTATCTCCTTTATTCAAGCACTGTTTCCACTTGACTGCCAGGGAAGCTAAAGCATGCCAAACTAACTAGGGAGATATATTTTATATCCTCTTTATCTCTAGGACTTAAGTGTCCCAGGCTTCCTAGTCACTCTTCGGTGATTATACGTGACTTAAAAGAAACTTTGTTTTACAGGGAGCAAACTACTGCACTGCCATCTCCTTGTGAGTGGGACTGGGAGCACAGCTGTACATCAAGCCCAAAGCATCTCACAGCAAGTAGGCAGAGACACTCAAAAATCGTCATTCCTCACAAGGTACTCATGGAGTTGCAACAGTTAGAACTGGCCATTAGTTTAAAGTGACAGTTTCTTGTCATGTGCTAGCTATAATGTTTTTCTTTCAGCTATGTTTTTAAAAGATTTTAAGAAACTGTACTTAACGGAGTACATTGAAATCGGAACTAGTTCTTTTGGATTCCCAAAGCAACTTAGAATGAGCGCACGCGCATTTGCTGAAAGCTTGATTACGTACGACAGGCCTCCAGAAGAGGAGAGACTTCTGCAATGAACTCGGTATTCTGCTGAAGTTATGCAAATAATAATGCACAGGCCTGTACTAGTTCATCTCTTAGCTAAACATGGGTAAAGAATGGATTTAATCTATGGTGATGTCTTCAGCAAATATAAATATTTAGCATGGGTTTGGGGATAAATAAATTACTTTAAGCACATAGGGTGATATTAATGGGAATTGCTTAGTGACTCAGTAGAGTCCTGGGAAGCAGAATAGCCACACACACAGAGAGTTGTTTTGCTGCATATTTTCTTACAGTACATCATTAAGGTAAATATAATCCTTTTGGCATCTTAACCTTGCTTTTGAAACCTTTTCTCAAGTGCTTCCAGAGAGAATATAAAATAAGTCCTTAATTTTTATGTGTTGATCAAACATGCTTGACTTGTTTTTGTAAGTCATTAATAGATGACACTTTTAAGAGAGCAAAAGGTTTTTATGCTGATGTGTTGCAAAACTGTAATTGATTTATCTTTCATTCTTGAGACATGAATAGGTATTGCTGCTTTAGTAATTTACTTGGAAATGTGGATATGAGGTATTCCGTCTTTCTAATTTGTGGTATACTTGACCAATGCCACTCATCTGCTAGTTTAGTGTTCTGGGAGTGAGGGCAGAGGATGCTAGTTAATAAGACTCTAAAGATATGATAGAAAAGGGGGAGGGGGGAACCCCAAATCTTGGCATAATATAAAATAACAAGCAAGCCCTGTTCACAGGACACTGTGGGGAAAATATGATACCAGAATATCAGTGAAGCGTAGCTAGGCAGAAATGTCCCAGATGAGGTCTCCAGCAGACTCTAGCATTTTCCTAAAAATAAAAAAAACTTCCACAGATATGGTACGGTATGCAAACCTTACACCGGGGAATGTGGATACTTGCAAGCCCAACTCCTAGCGAAAGAAACTCCAGAACCATGTATCCACTCCAGAAAGATGGCTCAGAAGCTGCATCCAGCCACCTTGCCTGTGGGCTCCCAGGAGTTGTGGAACTGGCAAGCGAATGACTGATGGCTGTGTCCGTCTGCTTTCTCCCCGATGATTGTTCTCGCTGTTCTCCCTTGGACTCTCACCAGCTCATTTCATTCCTTCCTGAAAAACAGCACCCAAAAGTGAGCACAGTACCCTAGCTGGGACCTCGCTGTTACTGAATAGGGCTGCAGAACTGCTTTGTTTCTTAATGAGCTCGTCAGCAGGAGGTTTGCCAGTGTAAATAGGATGGGGAGAGGCAGAGCTTTGAAGCATAGTTTTAGTGCTCTAAAGGACTAACTTGGCTGAAGAACTGCTGTCTGGAGCTTTGTTTTTTAAATTAACTGGTGTATCAGAAAAAAATTAACAAAGTTTTGTGTATGTTACGTCTTACGCATTCTGCATATTCTTTTGCTTGTTCTTAATACGTATAATGATCTCCATGAGAATGGGATCTTTATTTTCTTTACTGTGTTGTCTTAATTAATTTGAGCCTTAACAGTTGATTACCATGGTAAAAGTTTTTGATGTTGTAGGGCTTGACTTCTAGCGAGGGAAGACAGATACATTGCTAAAAGCAAAGGATTGTTTCACAGCCTTGCAAGGAGTCGTCAAGAAGCATGGAGAAGAGAGGAAGGAAATGAGATGTAAACAAAATGAATGTTCAAACAGAATGTGCTCAATGTGGTGCCTTCTGTTTAAAATGAACAAGTTGGGGGTGGGGAAGAGATCTCCTTTCAAGTGTTGATACACACTTCTGTATGGTGTTTGAGGAGAAAAACAATGCACACTTGTGTGGTTTGGATCTGTTTAAACTACTTCGTTATTTCATTCTTTAGAGTAACAGAACTAGCTTTTGTAGGTTCTTAAATTAATAGAGGTCAAAGTGCTTTTGCCAAAGAAAGTTGCTTCGATTTGCATAGTCCATAGAGGAAGGTGTGTGGGGGGGTGTTTGGGTAGAGTCACTGTTAAGTCCCTGTTTCCTTCTCGAGCAATAGGTCACACTATTTCGTTTGCTTGCCTTACTTACCAGTGCGATTTTCAAAACACTGCAGTGTAGTTTAAAACATAGCACAGATGCAAACGTGTTTAGAATAAATAGATTGTAGTTCTTCATTCTCCCTGCTATACAGAGGTGTTTCATAATAGTCAACATAAAATGATATTTGCATGCTGCTTTTTCTCTCCTGTGAAACGTGCTATACATCTTTATTTTCTAATTTGCATATTCTTTGCAAAGATGTAGCAACAAACAAAACAAGCAGTCTTGTGGTGTTTATAGCAGAATAAACCTGTGATGTGCGAGATCTGGTAGAACTGGTGACTAATATTTCAAAACTGTTGAGAAAAATACACTATGTTACTGTATTTCATAGCGTTAGTATCTCTAGTGCTGTTACAGGTTGTTCAGCATATAACAGTGTCTGTGATGGTACATTTTTCTTTTTTTGTGAACTTGAAATTGAGTTTATAATTGGCTTAGAATAGTGCTGCTTCTTGCTATAAATCTTTATCTAAGTGTTTTAAATTTTGCTGATTTGAAGTGTCTAGGTAAATCTGTATGTCTAGGTTAAAAATAAAATAAAAAAATCCTTACAATGAGGTCAAAATGGGTGGCCAGGTGAGCCACAGAGGATTTTGTACTCTTGATTACCCCAGAAAAAGTATGTATGAAGTGTGGGATGCTGACATCTGTGCTCTGTAAAATAACAGCCTCAGAATTGCTGCTGTGAAACCTGGAAAGTGTGTATAGCTGTGCATCCTTACACTAGACCATAGATGGCCAATGTACTGGGCCCTGAAAGCTGTGTGCCAAAATCTTTATGCTACGTAATCACAAGCTGTACTTTGGAAGCAGAGACAAGGGGCAGGATAATGAACACATTACTCTGCTTTAAGCTGGCACTTGGGTCATGCAGTAACTCAGGAATGATAGGCTAATTCCAGTGGAAGGGGACCTTGGGAGGTTTCTAGCCCAGCCTCTTGCCCAATACAGGGTCAGCTGTGATATCAGACCAGGTTGCTTGGGGCTTTACCCAGTTGGGGTTTGAAAACGTCCAAAGACAGAAATGGCACAACCTGTCTGTGCCCTGGGTCCACAGCTTGGCTGCCCTCACGGGGAAGATTTTTTTTCTCCTTATATTCATGTGAACCTCTCCTGTTTGAACTTTTGCCCATCGTCTCCTGTCCTTGCACCACCGTTAAGAATCTGGCTGCATCTCCTCAATCTCCCCTGGTCAGCACCAATGGGCTGCTGTTAGGTGTCCCAAAGCCATCCTTCCTCCAGGCTGAACAAGCCCAGCTACCACAGCCTCCTCTTGCAGGGCCAGTGCTTCAGCCCCCACCATCTTGGTGGCCCTCCATTGGATTCACTTCTACACATGGTAACAAGTGGCAAGATAGCATTCATAGCTTCTCTTCTCCAGTCCCCTCAAGACAGAGATTAGGATTACTGTGCCATACATGTGACGTAACCCCAGTGTAGAGCTGCGTGTTTGAACCATATGTAGCTCCTGAGCAGTTTGAGAGTCAGAGGTCAGCTACCTACGCAGCCTTTAATCCTGAAGGTTGAATCTGTTAGGGCCCAGCTTACTATATAAAGAATCGGACGTAATTGGATTTATGAATCATTTAAGTAGGACTGGGCTGACTGATTTATGTGATTTTTGCAGGCTGATGGACAAACAGCAGTCTAAAGAGATTGCCTGGAAGGAAAGAGGGAAAGGCTGTTTGGCTATTTTTAGGAACTTCTACAGTGGCTTTCGTCAGAGCATCATGAACACTTGCTTAAAAACAAAAGCAAAACTGACATCTCTGTTCAGACAGTTCAACAACTGGACTAGAAGCCTATATTCCCAATATCTCGTGCTGAAATCAGTTCCCATTTCTTCAAGGAGGTTGCCTGTTTGCCATGCTGTCTAGCAGCACTACCAAGTGTTGAATTTTAACATTTTAAAAAAAAAAAAAAACACCAAAAAAACAAACCCAAACCTGATTATCAGAGGGGCCAGTTAAAAGGCTTGATGATGGGGAGGTGGTGGAGAGAACCTGAATCACAACTTGGTAACCAATCTTGGTTGCTGCAGGCAAGTTGCTGAATAGCCTTACTTGGTTGGCAGGAGTAACTGTGAGAGGCAGCTGCTTGTTTTAAATTTGCATCCTGTAGTGTAGTGTTAAAGTTAAAAGGGTGTTCCCTCTGCTGATGCTGGAAGCAGCACAACTGCTTCATTCACAGCAGCATTAGATAATCTGTGGAACATGTCCTAGGTTTTGCATGACTCAAGTTACAGCAAGTGATCTATCTAAATTAGTGCTACACAGACCATAAATTCAATCTGATTGTAGGCAAACAATGTCTGCCTTGATTACTTAAATTGAAAATCTCAATGGTAAACGTGATCACTAGAAGTTATTTGCATGTTTCTCATAGAGTTAATACCAATTAATCTTTCCATGGAAGTTAATTTTAAAATCTCCACACACCTACGTAACACTTCATGAAATCCGCTGCTCATGATACTGCTTTGTACAGTTATTGCACATGCATAATAGCTGGCCCTAAACACTGCAGAGGACAGAGCTGCACATTTATAGCCCTATTAGTGTAATCTTGACATGGTGTTGGTACCCACCTTTACTCTTCATGATGCAGTGTCCCTTCCAGGACTGACTACAACTGTACCTGTACCTCCCATTTCAAAGAGAGACAATGAATGCGTGCAGCCGTGCCTCCAAACACTCTGAAGCGCGCAGAGACCTGCATAGACAGAACAGACCATTTTGCTAGGTCTCCTGCTGTCCCAGGTCAGTTTTGGCTAGTTTGTACGTCTTCTGTGTAGTCCCTCATGATCCACAATGCAGAGTCTTGTGGCATCTAAGAGAAGCTGACTCAGGAGGAGAAGTTATGTCTAATTACACCCTTAGAGATGTGCTGTTTTGAGCTGCGGTTTAGGGGTTTGGTTTTGTTTTTCTTTGGCTTACAAGGGAAGAGAATGGGGATGATGTCCTCCCACGGAATAGCTGTTAGGTGGATTGGGTGCTTTGAGTACCTGTTCTCCCTTTTCCTGCCACAGGAGGCTGGAATTGTGGTGCTGGAGGAGTCCCTGCAGCTCTTGTCACTGGTTACACTACTGTCTTGTATCCTTCCATTTTTGGTTTAGATTGCATCATTCTCCCCTTGTAAGTCCTACCTACATATCCACCTTGGGAGGATTGCTCAGTCAAAGGGCGGGAAGTACCCAGGAAGGCCTGAAAGTCTTTTCTCTGTGGCTGAAGTTCAGGATAAGTAATTTGAAAATTGTGATTATGTTGATAGTTACATTAGTCCATGCCATCAGTACAGGCATCTGGGCACTCAGCCAAGCTGTAGCGTGAGCATGAGCGCTAGAGGTCACTTACTGCTCACATTTGTACGCTGGTATAGGATGATTTATCTGCCCATTGTGGCAGAGTAGCGGTTTGGTTTGAGAGAAGAAATAAGAAAGCAGGAAAAGATGCGTGTCCTCTGTACTTGTACAAGTGAGAAATTTTATAGAAAAATATGGGAAATATGTTGATAATCCCAAATGGATTGTTTTCCATCTGTTATTGCAGGAAACTAAATGGAGAAAAACTGATAGGCCCTTCCCAGGTGATGGATGATTTGTGGTAAGGGATTGAGAACCAGCCTATTTTGCTTGCATAACTGTGGTCAGTTCCTGCATCTGTATTGCACTTACCTCAGGCTAGCTAAGTGTGTTAACCTTGGTTGCTGCCCTACAGCTCAGGGAAGTATAGCCTGATAACCCCGCTGCTGGTGATAACACTGCATGGCTTTGATAAAATCACAGAACATGCCAAAAGGAGGCTTTAGGCCAAGCCACAGCTTTTGTCTGGAACAAGAAGTAATCCTCCTTGGCCTTGGACAGGATAGGCAGACTCCTACGTTGCTCTGACTGGCACTGCCTGTGCTCACCAACAGGCTGTGGCTATTGGGGTGTCGGGTGTGCTAGCTCTTCATCTGCCAGAGCCTGTGCGGAGGGAGGTGGCTGCAGGAGGCTGGTGCTCTGCCTTCTGCTGCCACAAACTGGATACATGTGTTAAGAGACTGCAGTCACAGGGATCTAGAGGCTTCTCCTTTCCCTGTCTCACCTTGTGTCTGACAACTGCTCTCTTTGAAAAAGTATATTGCCATCTGGCTGAAAACAAAAAATGGATCGTGCATCTAAAACTATGTAGTTGTCTGCAGCAAAATCCTACCATATCTGTCAAAGCGAAAACCAGCTCATGTTGTTTTCGTTGCGTCTTGTTTCAAGGAGGTAAGTATTGGACAGTGGCGCTTTCTCTGCTGACGCCGTGGTGGTGTAATATTCTATACTGATGTTGCCAGCCAGTGCTAGCTCTTTGGAAAGTTGCCTCCAGATCGCAGAGATGTGCAGAATCACTCAGCGGTGCAGAGAGTGGCAGCTGTTTTGCCTTGCCCTGCTGTGTCTCATAGAGAAATTCTTGATGCCAGATGCTATCACAGAACCCCATGTGGGTGAGGAGCCTGGCCCCCTGCGCTTCTTTTTTCCAAGTGATCTTGACTTTGGTCGTATACCAGACTGCTAGTGTTGCAACAAAAGTATCACTCGCTTGGAAAACTGAGAGGAGGGACCAGATGAAAGATGAGCAAAGTTCATGCTTTGGCATTTTTCTCCCTTTTTCCCTCCAAATTTGAGGGTAGGCCATACAAAGTAACATGCTGTTTGCATTTTTTTTTTAAAGCGTTGGTTTAAGAAAGCTCTTCCCTTACAGTTTGTCCTCATTCTTAATTTCTTCCTTCCAAGACTTGATTCAAGTATTGACTCATCCACCCAAAATAATCTAACTCCAGGAAGACAGTAGCACTGGGAAAGAAATCTTTATTTCTGTATACAAGTGTGGTTGAACTTCTGCCAGTCTTCGCCTCCTTAGTGCCTTTAGTGACCAGTCATTTCTGCAAGCTCTTGAGAATACTGTTAGCTCAAGAACGTGCTTTTTAAAAAATATGTAATTGTGGCCTCAAAACCAAGCAATTCAGCCTCTGAATTAATAGCAGCAGTGTTGACTTGGAGACTGATGTGGAAGGGCTGTTAGGTGGTGGGAAGGAAACCCGACTGAGGCTGCGGACTTGGGGAAGTCATCAGGTGTGCGAGGGCTTTCAAAGCCGTGCCCTCCCGGAAACACA
>VYXH01002073.1:67557-104119 GCA_013397275.1 Burhinus bistriatus
CTCCGTTCATCGCCGCCTCGGGCTGGCCGGTGGCACTGCTGGAGCCGAAGGGCGGGGGGAAACCCGTGTTTGTCGGGTTAAACCGGAGCGGGGAGCTTCAGGCCGGCGGGCGGGCGCAGAGGGGCGTTCGGGTGCCTGGAGTTGCCGCTCTGTAGTGCTGGCCTGTGTCTCACGTCTTGAACGCCGGAAGACAAAACGTAGTTTTGTATCCTAAATACTGGTTGTGCTCAGGATGCAGGTCAGTGTTTTAACCGAAAATACCCCTGTTTCTGTAGAGAAACAAATTCCCAAGTTTGGCAAAGAAAATCCTCTTCTCTCCCTGGCCCCTGCTTTGGTGGTTTTGTTTGTTTATTTTGTTTTTTAAAGACTCTTCAATTTTTATGGGAAAACATGTTTTCCTGCACCTATTCCTGAACTGCAGCAATCAATACAGCTATGAAGTGCCTAGGAGTAGCAAGCAGCACCTGTAGGGACGGGAAGGGCGGTGTGGTATGCATGCCGGCCTGCAGGAAACTGAATTTGTCTGCGGTCATCTTCCCCACCCCCACTAAAACATGGATGGAAGCTGTAAACTGAAGTTATTTATGCCTTATAGTTAACAAACTATGTGGCTTGTAGGATAATTAGTACTGTAAGNGGGGAGCAGCGTGCCCGGGGCTGGCGGATTTGACCGCTAGCGCCCGGGGCCGCGGGCGGCGGGGTCGGCGATGTTACTATGGGAGCGACGCAGGGCTCCGCCGGGAGCGAACCACGGGAGCCCGCGGGGGNAAAACGTAGTTTTGTATCCTAAATACTGGTTGTGCTCAGGATGCAGGTCAGTGTTTTAACCGAAAATACCCCTGTTTCTGTAGAGAAACAAATTCCCAAGTTTGGCAAAGAAAATCCTCTTCTCTCCCTGGCCCCTGCTTTGGTGGTTTTGTTTGTTTATTTTGTTTTTTAAAGACTCTTCAATTTTTATGGGAAAACATGTTTTCCTGCACCTATTCCTGAACTGCAGCAATCAATACAGCTATGAAGTGCCTAGGAGTAGCAAGCAGCACCTGTAGGGACGGGAAGGGCGGTGTGGTATGCATGCCGGCCTGCAGGAAACTGAATTTGTCTGCGGTCATCTTCCCCACCCCCACTAAAACATGGATGGAAGCTGTAAACTGAAGTTATTTATGCCTTATAGTTAACAAACTATGTGGCTTGTAGGATAATTAGTACTGTAAGTATCCTTTTTGTATATGGAGTCTGTATGTTTTAGCCATTATCCTATATTGCACATGTTACAGGTACTTATTGGCTATCAGTGAAATACCAGTCGATACTTTCTTTTATGTGGTTATTTTCAGAGTGTGTGTTTTTGGGTTGTTTGCTTTTTGTTTGGGTTGGGTTTTTGTTTGTTTCTTTCTGTTTTTAGTAAATTGCAAAGGTTGTGCAGTTGGTCTGGGTAACTATCCCACTCTCACTCCACCCTTCTTGTTCTGTTATCTTCTTCATCTCCTGTACTTGTCTGTTTCATCTCTTCTGAACCCATCTTGTAAGCTCTTTGACGCAGATCTCATTGTATTTGACACGTCTGTTGCTGCAGTACATTTAATAAGTAGATGGTATCATTTGCTGGTGGTTCTGGTGAGAGAAGCATGACTATCCATGACAACGTGTTGGCGACTTGCCTTGCAGGGGTCTTGTGGGGATGAGGTTTAAATGTATTGACCTGAGATGGATGGAAAGCCTGACTGCCCATGTAAGCTGTAGTTGTTACAGAGCCTGTATTTACAGATGTACACTTTAGATGTACACTTTACATGGCTGTTGCTTAAATACTTCATTTAAACAAAATCATAATGAGTTTGAAACATTTTTTGGACCTGCTTTTATCAAGATTGGTGGAATCCTTGCCCTTTTGAAGTTAATGACGACACTACTGTTGACTTGGTAAAAAGTGTGGGTTGTCAGGTCTCTACTGAGTGTGTGGGATTTCGTCAAACTGTTTTAGGATCTGCCTTAATCATTTAAAGAAATAGAAATTAAATAGTTTGGATGCAGCAGCTTCTTGTTCCCCAGCTGTGAGTCCATGTAGTATGGAAGTAGTCTGTGGTGGCTGTGAATTTCAGTGGCAGCTTGTCTGTCATGGGAAAGAGAGCTTTGGCTGATCTTTCTGTTCATTATTTTGTAGAAAAAGACAGAAAATTAAGCTGGAGAGATACTACAGCTATGATTTCTCGTTTCCTCTTTATTTTTCTTAATGAAGCTATGTAAACAATATAAAATGTATGACCATACTAGGAATGCTGTTTTTTCACAGCTTGTGATTATTAGAACTGTAAGACAAATGAGGATTCAACCGACATTGGAAACATTTTTTGAGTCCTTTGTGTAACAAAGTGGTGAGTTGCAGTATTTTCTTAGGGAGCTGACATCATTGAAGCTGCAGGAATCTCTCTTTTGAGTGACCCAAACTGTATATGGTTTATAAGCCAAATAGTATAATGTAATTCATGACTGTGTTAAAATTGCAAATGAACTTAAAATCACTTTGTATTTTTAAACTGTATTTGGAATGTTTTTCTTACCATGAAAATGAAGAACTCGCCAAGAATTTTGTGTGATCTGTGCTGATAAGATAGACATGTACTGCAAATACCAGCCTTAAGGAAGAAATATGTTCCTGAATGACTCTTAGCTGGAACATACGGTGGAAACTAATATACACATGCAATTATTCTTGATGCTATGTAAGAATAAAACATCATCTAACTTACTAAACAGCAGGAGAAATGCCTTCCTGAACCCTCCAGGCATCCCTATCCAGTAACTCAATACAATAAAGATGAAAATGCTCCTTCAAGGCCTACAGTGGTAGCAGTTAACTAAGCAGGCAGATGATTGTCAGCAGCTTTCTGGGTGTTTGTGGCTTGTGTTGTGCCCTATTAAATAATCAGAGAACAGTATCTTTTTACATATTCTGCTGCTGGAGTCTCTAGATCTGATTGACAATACTGCACTAGTGTTTCACAACTGAGTTTTGGATAAATTATTCTTGTTAGAAAAACACTAGCAAAAAATCAAAAAAACATGCAAAAAAACCCAGCTGTGATCTAACGCCTTCCTTATACAGCTACAAGAAATGATACACCTATCCATTATTTATTTATTTATTACTTAATAATGTATGTACTCAGCCTGCCCTATCTTTCCCTTGCACATGCATGCCAATTCTGTGATGGGAAAGCATTTTGGATGCTCACCCCTTATGGTTCTTAGGCAGTATGAGATTTTCACAGAGAATGCAGGATGTCCAGTTAGATTGTTATTCCAGGCTCTACAAAGAAAGCTGTGAGAGGCAAATTGTTGGCCTTTGAACTGAGCAGCTTGCTGCCAGGGTCAGCGCTTGGCACTGGTTGCTCTTCTTTCTATGTTCCAGCACTGCAAAGATCTGCTGGATAATGTGGGTTTCTTCTAGTGGACAGGACTGAGGATTCTTCTTTCCAGTCAGTGTTTCAGCTTTTTGAAGACTTGTAGAACAGGATGAAAAACAATTTACATTTTTGATTACTTTGTTTTCCTAAGTAATTTTTACTCCAGAAATAAAAAATGGTTTTGGTTATTTAGTTCATAGAGTTGATACATTTCTAGAGCAGCTGAAGTGACAGTAGCGTAGCTGATCGGCAGCATGTGTGTATATGCTCCTAAGATGATGCCATCAGAACTCCCGTTTCTGTGTAGAATTGTACTTGCCTTGTTTTGTCTGTGGACTACATAATGGTTACAGTTTGGCTGTAAATTTTTATTTTCTAATACTTAAAAGTTTCCTGAAAGTCTTGCAGTTCAGCATCAAAGTAGGGATGTTGTTCCTGACCCAGGACTTTGGCAGGAACACCCTTTCAGTTGCTGACAGTTGACAAATACTTTTATGTGCTTTACCTCGGTATCGTGTGTTACAGTAGGTCAGGTTGCAAAAACCCTGGGGTCAGACTTTTAAAGACATAGTGTTGATTGCAGATGGATGCCTACTAGCATTTCCAATAGCTGCTATACGCTCAGTTTCCCTTTGGCAGTTATGCTTCCCTAGCTATTTGTGCGCAGTGCCCAAGGTACCTAAAAGGTTTAAGGATAGGTTAAGATGAGGGGAAGAAGGCGGGGAGATCATGAGTTGTGGGTCTCAGACACACTTGTCAAGCTATAGGTAGAATGTGAAAAGCCCTATACCAGGATACTGTTGGTGCATCAGTCTTTGCTGTCCCTTCAGTGTATGTTAAATCCTTATAATCTAATCTGACATATGGGGATGCCTTGAGTATGTTTTGTCATTTTCTGTGTGACTTTTTGTTTGACAGGTTATTATGATGCCATCTTAATTTTAATATTGTTATGGTGTTAAACTATAGAATTCCATTCATTAAACTTCAACCATTAACTTCTCTGCCTGTTGTAATAATTTGACTTAATTTTCCATTCTTTTCAAAGCTTTCTTTTCCTACTTTACCTTGTAGAAGCAAGTAGATGTGTTCCTAATGTCTTCTGAAGCAGTAAGGACGGACTAAAGCTCTTGGATCACAATGATTTGAAAAGGGATTAAATTTTTCGTACCTTTTTGTAAGGCTGGTTTGTCTATAGGCAAGTACATAACTTTTTTTATTTCAGATGGGAAAAAGCAGAACACTTCATCATGGTTTGCTTCTGCTTTGTGTGTCAGAAGGTCCTTGAAGTGTATAATGCTCTTTTATGTGGCTCAGACCACAAGAAGAAAACTTTCTGTTCCGAATCTCAGTTGAGAATGAACTTTCAGTTGCTACCAAAGTCAGCTTTGCTCTGGGTGGTAACTTAATGGAAGCATTTCTAAACCTTAATGATTCTGAAATGTTTAATTTCCTTTTAGCCACATACGCAAAAGGATTATCTTGTTTTTCTTTCCCAGTTCTTTTCAAAGCCATATGTGGTTTAGGAAAGTGAGTCATAGTTGCAAAAGGAGGAATAAAATTTGTTCTGAAACTCGCTGATCTTGTTCTGGTCATCTTATCCTTTGTGTACTTCAGTTTGCTGTTCAGTGGAAATGGCATGATTTCATAGAGATGCGTCAGATTTGTTTCATTTAATGGTTGGAGCAAAGTCTGAAGTTCCTTACATTGACATTATGTGCATGTGAAGTGTTGACTTGGTAGAAAGATTGCATCAAGGATTCTATTTTCAAATTATTCTGCTGTCATCCTTTCAAGTGAAGCAAGAATGGCTGCAGATAAACTCAGATCAGTGCTTTGGGAATGAATCAGCCAAGTGAAAGTTACTAACTTGATACTAAAGAACAGGGTCAGCTTTCTTCACTCCCGTGCTCCTTGCGTTGATTTATTCGTTATTGGTTGACTGCTGTCATTAACACTATCAATAAGAATAATTTCTACATAAGTTGGGAGGTGTTTGAAAGGGTTTTTTATAACAACATGTTTGGATGTTAGCGAAGTTATGCTCTAGTACGTAACTGCACAGCTTCACATGCAACCTTGCAAAAGGATTGAGCAGAAGGAATGAAAAGTACTTGAATTTTAGTGCTGTCATCTGCCCTTCTGTTGCTTTCTTACCTCAAAGTGTTTTATCGGTGTCATGAGGTATGTGGTGAGTTCCAGTGTAACACAACTTTGTATTGGACGATAGGTTGCTAGTGATGCTGTCCCAGAAAAATTCTGAGCTGTGGGGAGCGTTTGCACTTAGTTTTATTTTTTGAAAAAGCAATTATACTCCTATGGAGGCCCTGAGGAGGAAACTTTGCTGTGAGCAAAGGGATTCTGAATGTGTTTTGCTGAAGCAGGTGCAGCTGGCTTAATCCACTATCTCATGGCAACTGAGAAGTTGGGAGGGGTTTGGTGATTTTTTTTTTTTGTTTTGTTTTTTTGCTTGTTTCCTCTTCTTCCAAATGTACTGGGACAAGTATCAGTGTAAGACTTACAGACCTAAACCCTTCAAATGCAATCCCCAGATTCTCATTTGCATTCATGCATCCCCTGTATGGATGACAGAAAAATTACTGAACTCCCTTTTGCAGCAGATTTTGCTTTCATTTTAGAAAAGTGCAAGACATATTAAAGTTTAGGGGTGAACTTCAGCAGTGCTTTCTGGCATGACTGAGTAGGCTGTGCTTTTTGGCATGACTGAGTAGGCTGTTGAGAC
The DNA here is from genome assembly GCA_013397275.1 of Burhinus bistriatus. Classification (NCBI taxonomy): domain Eukaryota; kingdom Metazoa; phylum Chordata; class Aves; order Charadriiformes; family Burhinidae; genus Burhinus; species Burhinus bistriatus. Next base: position 73,705 of record VYXH01002073.1, read on the forward strand.
ATCTTGAGAGGGAGAGGTGAGTTGCTTAAGGCCTTGAAGGCAGGAGCATGGTGGTAGAAGGAAAGAAATGCAGAGAAGTATGAGTAGTATGACTAGAAAACAGCTAAGAGTTGGCTAACAAATGAAGCTGTTTGTTCTGGCATGTATCTGAATGATGCTGAACATACCAGTTCAGGCTCAAACCAGCTTAATTTTCTAGAGGTTTGATATCTTTTGAATTGTCAATTTTGAACACTTTTTTAAACAGACATTTGAATTAATTTCTTACTGTTATGGATGTTTAAATGCATTTGAAGCTTTTATTTATCTACCGTGAGTATCAGTGACCTTCTGTTTGACATTTATGTTTTGTGAGGTTTTTGATAGGGCATTGATAATTGTGTGAAATGTATGGTGTGAATTTTATGGGGTTTTAGTCTTCAATGTGGTGAAGTGTACCATTAAAGTTGGTATGTTACAGAGAACTGTATTCAGGTTTATTTCCATCTGCCAAGAAAAGAAAGGTAGTGTGACAATATGCAATCTTACTGCCACAGGAATGCTCGACCAAAAGTTAAACACTTCCAAGAATATGGCATATCATTCCGCTATTAATAGAGCCAGAAGAAAGGATACTAGAAACCTTAATAGGGAAAGAAAATCTAGTTTGGTTTGGGACTAAGCTCAGAAACGAACAATTGTACCATTGTTTGAATTGTCTTGCATTATGACTGGATGATTAAATATAAATGCTGACCTGATTGGATTGTATCCCAGCAATGAATTGGCCTTTTAAAAACCAGTTACAGGAAGCAGTAGACAGGTACCCAGCTTGTTCTCAGATCCGGAAGCTGTAGTTGTTGAGTAACAAAGTTTATGCAATCACAGACTCTGTAAGGACCATGGAATGGCAGAAATGCAGTTTCTCACCAGTAGTCACTTGACACTAGAGTTGGTCACTTCTGCTGCTTGGTTTGCTATTTGAATATGGGTGCAGGAAGCCAAAGCATTCAAAAACAGTAGCAGAAAGTGTATTCAACTGAAGTTGAATAAAATTGTAATTGGTGCTTTGGACCAAGTAATGCATATGGTGCTTTGGTTTTTTTCTTTCAATTTTTTATTTTAAGGTGCTACAAGAGTAAAAGCTATGCTTTGGCTGCAGAGAGTAACATTCTGAAGTGAGACGCTTGAGGAATGGCAGCTGCACTTATCTTTTTCATAGTTAACTTAAAATTATTTTTTTTAGTTTATGTAGCATAATGAAATTGACTGTGCACACCTAGTGAGTTTAATTTACCTCCCCACTGTATGCTGATACTGCAAGAACATCAGAACAAATGATTTTTCCATGATGCCGAGCAAAAAGTAGTCCTCTTGAACTCAGCTTATGCACAAACTAATCGAGCGCTTTGATTCTCAGACTTCATTTGCACGGGCATCTTAAGGAGCAGAAGGTACAGAAACAATGTGACTGGAAAGAAATGCATTCGGTTTTACAATTACAGTGAATGGGGGTGGTTAGGTCAGAGACAGCCTTTGTTGATTAGGTGGACTGAAGGTTTAGTGTCCCTTCAGTAGCGTTACCTTCTTGCAGTGTATACAAAAAACTTATCAGCACCTTAGTCTGTACTGCATGACAAGGTAAAAGTCCAGGAAAACCGTTCAGAAAATGAAAGAGCAAATAAACTCTGGCACTTTCCAGTGTGTATATACTGCATACACAAGTATAATTGATCTGTCGATCTTTTACCTAGATTAATTTTGATCTTCAACTAAAATTGCTTAGCTTCTAGGTTTGTATCTCCTGAAGCCTTGCTGTGTTTTTGACAAAGCGGGCGTGGGAGTGGCCGTGGAATCCACTATATTGCAAGATAAAACACATGCAGTGCCCCAAGAGGTGAGGTTTGTTGTTTTCTTTAGAACCCCTTCAACACCTATGGGAGAGTAAATTAGCGTTTCCAAGGCTCCCCCGCTGGACTGGTGCGGCACATGCCAGAACACTTGGGAAAAACAGCTTCTGGCTTTCCTCTGCGAAGCAATGTGTGAAAAGGAAGAAAACTTTGATGGAAAAAATGTTAGTTCCCAGAGTGTCATTTCTCGAGAGGCAGAAATTGTTTTCTAAAAAATAAAAGAATTTAAAACGTTTTTGCTTTTTTCTGGAGGGAGGGAAATGGGATTTGTTTTCTTCTCCAAAATGGCAATTTTGTATTTCAATTGAAACTGTTCCCTCACAAATTTTGAACAATTGGTTGCTTCCTGTTGGGGGAAGCACTAGAACAATTGCAGCGTAATTTCACCAGGGTAACTACAGAACTGTTGTTGGGCAAAAGATAGTGGAGGGAACTTGCTCCTGGAATAGATTAATCTGTATTTTTATGAGTTTTAGGTTTTCAGTAGGTAAGACTTAAGTATTTTGCAGCTGTGTTCTGGATACAATCAGTTTCTTTTTTTTCTCCCCATCTTGAATAGGCTTTTGTTCAGTTTGTAGTGGGATATTGTACTGGTTTTTGATGATGCATATGTATGCATTTAAACTCAGTAGAATTCAGCCATAAGTCTAAACTAATCCTCTTGTGTCTTCCACCCCATCCCAGAAAAATTTAGAAGTTTTGCATGTATATTTTTAATTTGTGTAGCATGCAAAGGTTGTAAATTGATGTTCAGTTTCATGTTCTGAATTTGTCATGCTCTGCTGGGTAAATATCGCTTACTTTGCCCATGCCACCATTCTCCCTCCCCACCCCCCTGATAATACTAAATTAGGACCCGCTTCTGGTAGCGTACTGTTAGAGCAGTTTAGGTGGCTGATTTTTGAATTTACCCTCTCCCAATAGTTAGACAGGGAACAGGCAGTTGTTAAAAATGATAGTTGTTCAGTAAGCATCACGGTTTGATAAAGGCACAATCCTAAGTAATTTCTGGGTACTGAATGGAAATTATTAACTGTTCTTCTTACTGGCAGAGATCACAAGTACTGTGAAATACAAGTGAATGAGTTTTAGAAAATTCCATTGTATGTGTTACTTGACTTTTCTGTTGTAATGAGAAATTACGCCTTTATGTCAGCAGAATCAGGACCTTCTTGCAAGTGTAAACTTCTCATGTTCAGGTTAAAAGTAGCCTGAAAAAGCTTCACTCCCAAAATGTAACTATAATTCTTCTTATTGTTAGTGCTAAAATGTAGCATTTCCAATTTTAGGTGCAACTGTCATGTAGTATTGGTTCAAAATGTCATTTAGAATTTTTCAGCTATCCATTTCCATGGTGGCTTGATGGGATTGATGAGTAGTATTCATGGTTTGTCTTTGAAGTACCAGATGTTTCTCTCTATTGAGAACATAAAACTGCTTGGAGAACATGTTTATTTCTTTTGTATAAACAGTGCAATTAATTCTTGAAATAATTGTGGTGGAAAGTCACTTAAACTTAATAAAGCTGGAATTAAAAAGAAAAGAAGAAAAGGCAGCCTGTTTGATGATAGGATGTGTGCTTGAGATTAAAACAAAAAACACCTAACATCTTGCTTTAACATCACATTTCCTGTCTTCTTTAGCCTGAAAGGAAAGTTTTGAAATAGGATTTTGGCCTAACAAGCTCTGGCCTGTCTCAGAATTTTTTTAACTTAATACAAGTTATGTTTATGAAAACTACTCAAATGCCAATCTATTTGAGAAATAAATAAATGAAGATGTTGTATAATGTTGAGACTAGTTCTTCAGAGCAATAATACCATGCTGTGTGCCAAACGAATAGCCTGAAGTTGTATTTCTAAAACTCGAAAGAAATGCTGTTTAACACCTTTTTGTGGGGCGGGGAAGAGGTGTATGTCTCAGTTGCAGCATCACTGCACCACCTAGTGTCTCTCTGGGTTAGTTGTGAGCTGTACACGAATCTCGGCTATGAATTTTGCTGACCTGCATGGGTTGTCTGCATTGTGCAAAAATAATCTGTCAAAAACGTGGTGGGTTTATTCTGAAATATGAGGTTCCCTACTTGTTTTGCTGGTCTGCTGTAGACTTCTAAGCGCCCTGCAAATTCAGTCGGAGATGGAAATACAGCTCCTGGTGCTTGTATGCCTTTTTAATATGCAGTATCAGGAGGAGAAGGAAGCAGGCTTTCCTTCTATTCATCTGTGCTACAGGGGCAGATACATTTAGTGTGTTTATGTATATATAAATATCTTTTTATTATTATATCTGAATATATTTATGTATGAAATTATATTGTACTATTACATTAATACCTGCAAAGCCTTCATAAATGTTTTGTCTAGAATATGGGCAAACAGACAAGATACACAACCTATTAGTGGCTATCAGGATATGCTAGGGTAAAGTATATGCATAAGGGTAGTAATCTGTTGTATTATCAAAGATGGATTAAAAAGCAGGAGAGAGTATCTTTTCTCATAGTCTTAAGTACCTGTAAAGGCACTCAAGGACTTTCATTTTCCTATCTTTTCCATTAAAAGTGTTTTTTCTGTGTTGCTTTTATTTCCTTGCTCCTGGCTAGATGGCCAGGCCCAAAGAGTTGCAGTGAATGGAGGTAAATCCAGCGGGCGGCTGGTCAGAAGTGGTATTCCCCAGGGCTCAGTATTGGGGCCAGTTCTAATATCTTTATCATTGATCTGGACAAGGGGAGCGAGTGCACCCTCAGTAAGTTTGCAGATGACACCAAGTTGGGCAGGAGTCTTGATCTGCTTGAGGGTAGGAAGGCTCTGCAGAGGGATCTGGACAGGCTGGATCAGTGGTCCGAGGCCAGTGGTATGAGGTTCAAAAAGATCAAGTGCCAGGTCCTGCACTTGAGTCGTAACAACCTCCTGCGGTGTTACAGGCTTGGGGAAGAGTGGAAAGCTGCCTGGTGGAAAAGGTCCTGGGGGTGTTGGTCAGCAGCTGGCTGAATATGAGCCAGCAGTGTGCCCAGGTGGCCAAGAAGGCCAGTAGTATCCTGGCCACTATCAGGAATAGTGTGGCCAGCAGGACTAGGAAGGTGATTGTCCCTTTGTAGTCAGCCCTGGTGAGGCTGCACCTTGAATACTGTGTTCAGTTTTGGGCCCCTCACTACAAGAAAAACATTGAGGTGCTGGAGCGTGTCCGAAGAAGAGCAGCAAAGCTGGTAAAGAGTCTAGAGAACAAGTCTTAGGAGCAGCTGGGGAACTGGGGTTGTTTAGCCTGGGGAAAAGGAGGCTGAGGGGAGACTTTATTGCTCTCTACAGGTACCTGAAAGGAGGTTGTAGTGAGGTTGGTGTTGATCTCTTGTCAAGTAACGAGCAATAGGACAAGAGGAAACAGCCTCAAGTTGTTTCAGGGGAGGTTTAAATTGGATATTAGGAAAAATTTCTTCACCGAAAGGGTTGTCAAGCATTGGACCAGGCTTCCCAGGGAAGTGGTTGAGGCACTGTACCTGGAGGTATTTAAAAGATGTGTAGGTGGCACTTAGGGATTTGGGTTAGTGGTGGACTTGGCAGTGCTAGGTTAACAGTTGGCCTTGATGATCTTAAAGGTCTTTTCCAACCTAAACAATTCTGTGATTATACATTTAATCTTTCCCTTTAATAAAATCTAGCTTTGCTACCTTGGTGCATACTTGAAGATGAAGCTTTGATGGTTGAGTTATCTTAGGTGCTGAGTTCTCAGATTCCTTCTGCTTCATCTCCTGGTATTCAGCTCTTCCTTGGTAAGCCAGTTCAGCTCACAGAAATGGCAATAGAGTAATCCAGTGGGAAAAGATGAGCAGCTCTTTGATGCTTTAGGAAGCTGATTTGGCTTGCTTTGAAGTGCCAAACAGCAGAATTCTTGGAGTGAGTCAAGGGGCCACATGTAAATGAGCAGGAGGAGGGTGGAAATTCTTATGGTCAAAAGGAGGTTGTTGTTTCCTTCATATCTTGTGAAACCATACCCAGCCTATGAGATAGATGTGTATTTGGGAAGAGAAACCTGCGTTGCCAAAGACGAAAAGGGGTGTTGGTCTTCTGTGAACCTTCTAAAGGTGCTCATTTATAGACACAAGGAAATCTTAATGAGCCTGAGAAGAAGAAAGAATCTAGAAAGCAAGCAAACAAAAAAACCCGCTTTGGATTTTTATTAGCTATGTCTAAGGTGAATTGTGACGAGCTCAAAATATTTTAAGAAAATCCTGATTCTCCCCTTTCTTCCTGTCACAGTGCTTGTCCTGCTTTCTGAAAGTCTTCAATATAATTGGTAAATACTTGGCTTTAAATATATAGGAAACAGTTTTCCTAGGCAGTATCTTACTGGCATGGACAGATAAAAAATTCCCAGAAAAACAGTTGATTTCCATGCCGTCCCCCTCCACCCCCAAGAGACTAGTGTGTACGTTACTTGGATACTTACATGCACAGCCTCCCCAGTTTTATTTAAGTGTTTCTTTAATAGAGAGTTGAAACAAATAAAACTATTCAGAGATTATGTGCTTTACCCAGTAATCCAGCAAAAGGATGCCTAATGCCACATTCTTTACCGGCTTCTTTTCAGTGTCCAGGTTGCTTGTTATTCCCTTTATTTTTTGAAATTGCAGAATAATTAGGTATTTGCAAAAGTCAAATCCCATGCCTCTATTTTGATGTGGTTTTTTTCCCTGTGCTCAGGCAAATTTCTGCAAAAGTTCTTTCTACTAGGAATACTATTTCATCACTGTGAACTGTTCAAAGGATGCTAGTGCAGGGACTCCTATTATGGGCAGATTGTGTGATATCCTTCATTGCGTTTAAGCATCGTTTGTCATTGACATGCTGTGAGCTGGATTAAGCGATGTATTTTGAAGTAAAAAGCACACAGTTTCTCAAAGCTCCGGATCAGTGGAGATCTTCTGTGTCTATGCAACTTTTTTCCCATCTCCTTTGGCTTATTTTTCTAAACAATTTTTGTGTGCTAGAAAATCTGGGGCGTTACGCTGTGAATGGTAGTAACAGGACTACAGTGCAAATGAGACCTAGATGTGTTTGTTGATTAATATTCTCAGTAGTCTGGTGAAGCCCCTTCATCTCCACAGTTCTACATAGGACTGGGTTGTAGTTCAGTTTGCAGTCTGGAAGGCATTTGGAGTGTCATAGTGCAATGAGAGGTAGAAATGAATGCAGGTTCTGCCACCCTGGAATTTTCCCCCACCTGTTAGCTGGCTAAAACTCCCACAATAGCAGAAGGTTGACCACTGTTTTCCTATTACAGGGGCTGTTTTGGTATGAGACTTCTGCTTGACAGAAACAGAGGAACTCTGTGCGTTTGCTTCCCTGCACAACACGTTTCAGTGGATGGGCTACTTGACTTGAAGTCAAGAAGCCTGACGTATGTTCCTGGCTCTGCTGCTGACTGCTTTGGCATTGGATATTTTTTAAGAAGGAGTAGTTTTGCATACTGGAAGCAAAATTCGTAGTGAAATAGTACTGAGCACAGTGTCAAGTAACGACTGTGGGCATTGTTGCCATGCTGGATTCACACTGTTCCCGAAAGAACTAAACCAAAAAACCCTTAGATTATTGTCGAGTAAACAGTTCTCATTTGATGGTTTTAAAAGTTTTCATGCAGCTTAAGAAGTGAAGATTGGTCTTTGAATGCCTGGAATAGGCATATTGTACTTATGTAGCACTTGCCAGTTCTGTTCTAGGTAGAATTTACAAATTATAGTGAACAGTAGAACTTTTAAGTGAAAATATGATTAAGAAAAGTTTTTTACTTTGTCACTTCTTTTGCATTTAAGAGTTCTGTTTGCGTTTCTGTGTAATGAGATTCAATTTATCAAATCTGTGAAGAACAAGTTATTAGAAACGTTATGCTCGGTTTATATTTTCTTTAAATAAGTCTTTTTAAATAACCCTTGTCTTGAGATTACTGCTCCTAAATGCATTTTGGAAAAAAATGTTTCTCACACAAAGTCTGATAGTACATGATGAATATGCTCGTTAAGAAAAAAAAAAAACAAAACACAACCTTTGCTCTGTTAGCAAGGTATTTGTTCTTGTCAAGTAATCTGGGAGAAAGCAAAAGCTATATCTAACTGATAATTCTCCATTGGAGGGAAGGGTAAGAAAGGATTGTCTGCACAGCTCATTTCTACGTGAAATTTTTTTTGTCCTTCAAAACTTGTCATTCCACTGCAGAGGTATACTTACTTGTATAATATATGACCTTTGGGTTTTTTTGTGAACTTCCTGCATCCTGATAATATAACCATCTTGATGTTAACAACCGTCTTGATTTTACTCAAATGTGAAAGTAGAACTGATGATCTTTTAACATGGAGTTGTCTCTTATGTGTGTTTTACCTTCGTGAATCTAGGAGGAAAAAAAAAAAAAAAAGAGTTTCTGCCTTGTTGAAGGCCAGTTGCATGCTACTCCTAGTGGATACCTTTTTCAACCCATTTTTTATCACTTCTCTTCCTTTAATCTGAGCCATTCATCATTCTGGGAACTTGTTTCTTCAGGATGATCTGTTGCTCTTTGGGGGTTGCTGTATTAGTGCAGGAGCCTACATAAAAAGTAGGAAATGCTTCTCTGAATTAGAGCATTTATTGGTAGAAAATGAGGTACCGCCTTTTTTGTGAGATGTTGGCTGTATTGTAAAAGATACATGGATAAATAGTTTTTCTCATCTTCCTAGATCCTAATCAAATATCTGCCGTACCATGTGCAGATACTTCATGAAAACACTTTAGTTAGAGCTGTGTTACTTCAAAAGTGGCTTGAGCGTCCTTCCTTACTGCAGGGGAAAAGCCTGGTAAAGGTCCTGTTCCTCTTCATTATTCACTGTGTTAATTAAGAACAGTTGACAGGCTCTGGATATGCAGCTTGTGTTATGTGATCGTCTTTTAATAGTCATCTATGACAGGTTAGTAGGCTACAGCCTACAGCTGAATAAGAGGAGGTGTGGACTTTCACACCACATGGTGACATGCTTCTCATTTCACTCAGCCTTCACTTTCTATTGAGGGGATCTCTTTGGGATTCTCCAGAACTGAAGTGGATCAGCATCTTTGAATGCTTATAAATCTACGGCCATCCAATTTTGTCTGTCATAATTGACATGTGAGGGCAGTTTCTGAATCCTCTGATAATGTCTCTGATCTTTGAGAGCAGGTATGCTGCTGACATCTTGATGCAGCTCTGGAGTCCCTCCACTTGGCTGCTCATATCAGTGGCTAGAAGAGCCTGTGTCCCCATCCTTTAAAGGTGGGTGACTTTTCCATTAAACTTGAAGTTTTTCATCATCTTCAGTATAGGAGTTGGTCTTTAGGGAAAACCTGGACTCAGCTTTCAAGGTTTTTATCCTTAAGTCCATGGTAGCAGATGAAGGGGGCAGGGGGTGGGGGAAGGACCTCTTTTCTGTGTATGTCACTTCCATAACGAACCCAACAAGACTGTTTTCGGGTTTCCCTTCTGCTTACTTACACAGCCTTGTCTAGTTTATGTGTGAGGCAACACTCTTTTTCTTCACTGGCTAGAGAGGAAGACATCAAAACAGATGGTACTTTTAGTTAGCTTTTCTGTTGGGGAGATCATGCCAAGGTAAAGAAGCTCTTTCTTCACCTGGGTGAGTGGAGGAATGCTGCTTTTTGCTGTAAGGCTTTGTTGTGACGTTCTGAGGTCTCTCTCTTGAGTTTTCTGGGAGCTCTGCTTTTCTTTTCACAGTCCCAGTTTATAGAACAGATCATCGTGCTTAGTTTTCAATTTATTTTTCCCTGCATGGTTCAGAAACGTTTTATTGTCTGGATAGACTCCCACAAAGAACCAAGGTGTTGAGCTTGCTTTCAAAAAGAGTTTCAATTTTAAATGTCTGTGGATAATAGACGTCCAATAGGTGTGAAATGTTAAAGGCTTGAAATTGCATCTGTAGTCTTGTGCTGGGGGTGAAGTTAGGCTTTAGTTTCCTTTACCCTTTGTAAAGAGGCATGCAGGTAAGGTCAAAAGACAGTATCTGGGACAGTGCTTCTTAGTTCTTAAAAAAAAAAAAAAAAAAAAAAAAAAAAAAAAAAAAAAAAAAAANAAAAAAAAAAAAAAAAAAAGGTTTTCTCTCCATCTCACTCTAAAAAGTTCAATAGAGGAATTCCTATCCTGGAGAAACTCTTTTTACCCAAAGTGAAATATTCAAATGCAAAAGCCTTCATCTTTCTGTTAACTCATCAGTCTCGTCACAGCTCTTGTTCTGACTATGCAAGAAAACTTGCAGTAATGTTCCTAGACTTCCTTATTATTTTTTTAAATTTTCTTTTCAGGTTCCTTTTAAATTTTGCTGGAGTCAATCCATCTGTCTCTCAATTTCCTTTAGAGAAATGATAGTCTAAGGAAGAAGAGTCTTTGCTGTTATAACTACTGGAGCTCATGGACAATGTTTTGACATTTTTGTTCTCCATGTCATCAGTCTTTTTTTTGCTGATATTTCTGTATTTGGATTGCTGTTGAAGCTTTGTCAGAGCAAAGAGGAGGAGACCAGGAGAGCTAAGACAGGGTTAGAGAGGTCTCAAATACATCCTTACATTTGTTTCTGCTTCCTGCTGTTTTTGTAAAAATACATGAATAAATTGAAAACACAGTTTTGGAAGCTGTGAATGGGAGTCTGTTTAGATGAATGAGTTTTTTCTTTAGAAATGTTGATGCAGATTCTAAACTATTTTGCCCACACTCTAATGACAGTCTTAAACTACTTCCATCCACTTGTGTGCTGCGGAAGTGGGGAAGCTGTGGTCAGAGGCTGGTGTCAGTGTGCTTCTGCCGGACCCCCTTGGTGCAGGCTGGACGGTGTTCACCCTTGGCAGCTCAGCTGTGAAGGTGCAAGCCTGTGTTCATCCTAGTTCTGCTGGCTAGTTCAGGGATGGGGTCACTATCGAAACACAAGATGTTGAATTCAGTCTTGATTTTAAATGGAAAAACCTAAAAAACCCCCAAAACCCAACCCCAAACAAACAAAGAAACCCCAAAAAAAACCCCAAAAAAGCCCAAACCAAAAACCACTTCCATATTTTCCACTGCCATCTGATTCTTACTCTTCAGCAGTTAAAATTGTTCCACTCATGAAATATGCAATCTGCAAATGGAGGTTTTGGTTAGCACTATGTACTGAACTTGACATGTGTTCCTATCTGTTCACTGCCCGTGAAACTTACATAAAGTCTAGGGGGAAGTTCGCTTAAGGCTTAAATTTCACAGCATTCATGCGGCATAGATGGAGCTGATAGCTTGACCTATTTTCCAATAATCTGTTTGGCTGTATGATTAGCTTATCATTCTTACAAATATCTTACTAAATGTTTGAGGGCAGAGGGAGTGTCTCTCATTTGCAGCTATTGTAATTTTGTTTCTCTCCCTTTTTGCTTGTTGGAGCCAAGTTCATGGTTCTGCAAGTGTTTGTATGTAATTTTATATGTGTGTACAGTTGAAGGGATTAATCACATGTGTACAGTTATTCCTGCATAAGGACTTCCTGAATTCAGCAATGCAATTGTTAAGGCTTGATAAAGGCTGCTAAACCACAGCATTACTCAAAACAATGGAGTCAAGTGGTGATTTTTACTATAAAATATTGTAGTCTGAGTATGAATTTTCAAATAATACGCACTGTGTTCTTAGGCCTTTTTTCTTTAAAGTTTCAAGTAGGTTGCTGGTGGGGTGAACCCATATGTGATTGGAAGAAGAATAACTTGCTACCTATTGATCTGTTTCTGACTTTTTTTTTTTTTAAAAAAAAAAAAACCAAACGAACAAAACTAAGATTACAGTACTGCTTTTTTTCCTGTGGTCGCTTAAAGTGAGAGTTAGTTAAACTCCTGCTAGATTTCTCTGCTGTGGTTTTGATGTGTTTCTGTGTGAAACTGGTGGCAGGATTTGTGTGAGTATGTAGGCCACTATTGTATTAGAATTACATAACCCTGTTGAGTGGTGGAAACAGATGAAAAGACGGGGATGTACGGCGTCCCCGCACAGATTATATCCTGCAACAATGAAGACAGCTCAAGCTCTGCAGAGGATGTGGTCACATGCAGTCAAAAAGTTGGGGATTTTGAAAGGGCACGTGAGTTGCTTTTTGTTGCATCTTGCTCCAAGTCTTTTCTTCCCCTCCCTCCCCTCGTATATCCCTCCCTTCTCCAACTCACTTTTATAGGCAGATAACTGTTGTGGCAAGTCTTCTGGTTTTGTTCTTCTTTCAGTGCGATGAAGTTGTCTTCAGTGATCTCTCAGGAGCAAGTAATTGCATAAATTTCTGATGACAGAATTGCAACAGCTGCCTGTTTGTAGCACGCAGACGATTTTAGCACTTTGACTAGTTTCCTGCCAAAGATTCTGTTAAGCAGTCTATTTTGGGTATGCAGAAAGCACCTGTCATTTTGGTATATGAGCATTAGGCAGATTTAAGCAAATCCTGACTACAGTTTTCTAATTAGAAATGGACTGACTTTAGTCACTAATGAATTTAGACCAGCTAATTACAGTAATTTGCATTTACTGCAGCAGGTAGCCTACTGTGGGAAAGCTGGGTAGACTTGCAAAACAGTTACTATGAGTAACTGGAGGTGGGATTCTTAACCATTTTGTCTACCTTTGTCCAGTGTTCGGGTGTGCGATCTTGCAGTGAAATTGCGATCCTATAAAGGATGCACAGGCTGCTCAGGATCCCTTTGTGTTTCCTTACAGATGAAGTATGAAGTAATTGACAAGGTGATGGAGGCTTTTAGTAACCCATCACTTGATGCATTCAAAGGAGAGTCATATTATTAGATGTGGAATACACGAATTTTGCGATTGTGGTAGAGACTTCAATTTTAGTTTTGATCAAGTCCTCAAGTGATGATTTATAACATTTGTAGTGTCTTCCTCCCTTTCAATCTTCTCTTCTCTAGTAATCTGTCCATATGGGTTAGCATTGTGGCAATGGAAAGCAGCAGTACATTTTATAATGTCAAAGAGATTATTGCTTAGAGATTTGAGGGAGTACAGATGTGTTTTGTGCCTTATGGGCTTCCAAGGTGACCATTCAGTTCTCTGAACTGTGTTACAGAGCTTGCGTAGCTTTATCAGTATGGCAGAACTAGTCCTGTTGTCTTGGTAGTTAGGTTGCCTGAAATCAGCTTTGCAAATACAGTGTATTTTCCTTCACTAAAATAGCATACAGCAAATGGGAGATAGTTTCTCAAGGAGTAGTTTCTAAAAATGTATTACTTTAACAAATACTTATGAATTTAAGAGTGAATTTTTTATAGAATCATAGAATGGTTTAGGTTGGAAGGGACCTTAAAGATCATCGAGTTCCAGCCCCCCCTTGCCATTTAATTAGCTTTTGTTTAATATTCAGTAACAGTTTCAAGCTAAAAATAAATCCCCAAAATTTACACAGAAAGTGCCTGAGACAGTCACTGATACTGTGAGGAACTTTTTCTAGGCACAGATGAGATACTATAGGCTCAAATTCTTACAAGACCTCAATTGTAGTGTCTATAGGCAGTGCTTTCTCTTTCATTCTTATTACTTTTGTCACCAGACACCATGCGACTTACTTGTCAGAGCAAAATAAACTTAACCGCATTAGTTTATGATGCTTTGATTTAATACACAATGCGTCTCTCTTGTGCACAACGTTGTGCTTGTGGCACTGCTCATAGGAGGCCTAGTTTTCTGGAAGCTTACTTGTTTCATACCCGTGAATCCAGTATCTTCACTGCGCTTTCCTCAGTCCTTTTTCTGCAGTGTTGTACTGAATAAGCAGTCATTTCTCAGGCTTTCCTTTAGTACATAGTGTATTGGAAGACATGGGGTTAGAGTTTCTGGAAGAGTAAAGCAACTATGCTGCTCTTTGTCTGCACGGGTAGTAAGCTGTCATTGATTGCATTCTGCCTGCTTTGCTAGTTTGCCTAGGCTGGGAAGTAGTGTTGGTAAGAACTGCACACAGTGCAAACTGAATTTAAGTGATGTTCTTGTTACATGTCTAAGTTGTTGAGGCTTTTATACAATGAGAAGGATGGACAAGATTTTTCCATCTCCCCTGCTTCTACAAAATTTCAACCCACCTGCTTGTCCTTCAAATTTGAGCCATCGTTTGAGACTGTCATTTCTAAAACTTTCTTCAGCGAAGTCAACTGGAATTTAAATGACACTGAGGCCCTTCTTTAGCACAGACTGTTTTTCTGCAGAACTTAAAAGTACCGTATAGAAAAGCAGGACAGTGATGATGTAGGCAAGGGTCAGTAGTAGGTAAACTGCTTATACATTTTCATACATGCCAGACAAGCAAGCCTAGTCACTTCCATTTACCACAGCATCACAGCAGCTCAGAAAAAGCGCTTAGTTAAGAAGAAATTTTTTACTTCTGGAAGGTTCTCCGTGTAAGGGAATATATGTAGTAAGAAACTTCAGTGTCAGCTAGTTGGAGGGTTAGACATGTCAGCTGGTTACATGGGAATACCGGATAAAATAATTTCACCATGTGCTTCAGCAGGTTAATTCACTGACCCAAGGCATAGATGTTTTAATACTCACAGTTAAAAATGCCACTCATTCTTGTCTGATCTAGATGAGTAGAAATTTAGAAATACTTACTTGTATTATTTTTAATATAAGCCATCCTCTCCTCCAGCTATTTTAAATTAATTTTTTAATTAGACCCAAAAGGTTCTGGAAACTGGAAAACATTGTTCATTTTCTGGGAGAATGTGGGAAATTTAGCACTGTTCAGTGTTGTAAAATTCCTGGTAAGAATGTTGAATGTTTTGCGTATTCCCTGAGAAACTCTGAGCAGGACTTAAATTTTAAGTTTGGTTTTCAGTACAGTAAATGTGCAATGGAAAATGTAAACCTAGTTCCTCTTTGGGGTGCTCAGAATCCACTAGAAGAATACATGTTGCGCTTCTTTGCATGTGAGATACAGCATCCATAACTTGCTAAACAGTTGTGTACTGCTAGAAGACTTTTGCTCTGGAAATACAGGGTATGCTTTAAAGTACAGGCATACCCTTCTTGTGTCATTTCTCTGTTGTTTTGGAGTTCAGTTGCCAGTAATCCCATTAATGCCTTTAAAAAGACCATTAAGTCAAAACTGAACTTAGTTTTCTAAGCAAAGTCTTAGCTTCCCAAGAAAGAAGACCACTTTTAGGAGTAAAAACAAATAAACCTATGGCTTGAGTATGTGCATGCACGTACTTACGCAGTGTGTGGATTCTTCTTCTGCAATGGATGCTTTATTTGATGCACTGCAAACATTTCAAAAGGCATTGTGACTCGTTCTCCTCATTTTACAGGACAGGCATTGAAGGGGCTGGCTGTGTACTATATGATGCATCACAGCTGGGTGATTATTCTGTATTATATTTTAAGCTGTGATGTTGGAAAGATTTCAGGTTATATCATGTAAGATAAACTGATCAGTTCAGGATCAGTTTTAACTGGAAATGTGGAAGAAAAATGTTTCTGAGAAGTGTCACAGAAATGGATATACTAGTGCTATGTAGTGATACACTCTGTTTTCCTGTAAAATTTAATTTCTTGAGGGGAACCTAAATGCTCAGTTACATAATTCATAGTGGATAAAATGTTTTGTTAAATCCACATGAACAAGAAGCAAAGGATCTGAAGGCTAGTTTGTTTTGAAAACCTCAATTTCGAGTGCTAGTGTTATTGCATACTGGGATGGACAGTTCTTCTTTAAGTATTTTGTGTGTTATTTGAATTGGGGCTATATAATGCTAGTGTGATCTGAATTAAATGCTTTGCTGAATGAGACTTCTCCAGAAAATCAGAATGAGCTGTTAAATCGGTGAAACGTCAAGGGATTCTACCACCCTGGATCTATTGATATTTTTTGCCTTTTTAAAGAAAAATCATCATTAATTGAAATACATACATTTCAACCCTGCCACATTATTAGAATACACATATAATTTTTATACCTGTGTTTTAATGAGGTATTTTGCATTTCAATTTAGATAGTTGCATGCTTTGTGTTTTACTAATTGGTTTTTGTGTGCAACAGGCCCCAGGCATGGAAGAGCTGATATGGGAACAGTACACTGTGACCTTACAAAAGGTGAGTGAATGCCTGTTGTATTTTTAGTTTTCAAATATTCAAGCACTGGTTTAGTCTAAGTATATTTTGTGATAGATGTTATTAGCATATCTGAGTCCAGAATAGGATTAGTTTTTTGTCCAAATCAGATACGTTTTTCATTTTGAAGCTTAATTGCTAGTTACTCATACAGTAGCATGATTCTGTAATGTTAAGAGTAAACTAAATTAAAAATTTAAGTGCTACATTTGCTACTGTTTGGTCTTTATAATGACAGTATAATATACCACATGCCAGCCACATAGCTAAATTTGTCATTGAACAACCTTAAAAACAAAGCAGATGGTTTTATCAAGCAGTTGTGGTTAATGTCCAAGCTTTATCATAATCACTGAACATAAATCCACTTTTATATGTACTTCAATGAATCTAGTGGAAAATTACTGTCATCAAAATTTCTAAAATACATGGACTATAGATGTTACTTTTTAACAGGTCTTCTAAGAAAAGACTAAGTGTCTCATTATGTAGAGTCCTTTTGAGTTGAAGAAAGTAGACTGGTTCCTTCTGAGTTCCCTCTTGGCTAGGCTGCCGCATCATGGTACAGAATGTGTGCTGTGGTGGTGGTCTTCCCAGCTGTTCTGATGATCTGGGTTCAGTGAGCAGCCTACTGCACTGCTTGCATTTTTTCACATGTTCTGCAATGAACTCAACGTGATGACCCAAGGTAAATTAGCGATCTTTCCTACACAGGCTGTTTTATGTGCTGAATTGTTGAGAAAGGATTGTTTTTCAGGTTACAGAGGTAGACAGGAGAAACATTGCAGAAACAGACCTTAGTTCCTGTAATTTCCAACTTTTCAGATCTTGAATAGCTTGTAAATGAGCATTACTTCTTTACCTCAGAGACACAGGTTATACTACTGAAGTGGCAAGTTGCTTTTTCCTCTTCAGAGAAATAACCGCTTAATATTGACATTAGTGGAACACAGGCTGGCATGTGGTAAGCTACACATGCTGAGTGTGAGCTGGGGGAAAAGCACCATTTAATTTGGTGTGTTACTTTGCCACTATGTTACAACATTTTGTTTAAATGTGGCATAATTTGTATTTTATAGTGCTAGGAGCTCTATATTAAATAGCTGATAAAATTAAACCTGTGTGTTTAACAAAATGTATGGTTTTGTGCACACCTTCTTGTCTGCAGTTCAGTTACGCTAACAGTTTTCAGGTCCAGTGTTACAGACATGCTTTCTTCATATCCTGTTAAGTATTTTGGTGATTTTATGAATGCCATCTTAGGGCTTTTATGGATCTGATATTTCTGTGATGACGTTTGATGTAAATTACACATTTAAAATAGTTGATTGTGAGAGAGGAAAATTACAGAGAACTCAAAAATTCACTGCTTGGTTTTTTTATCAGCCATGACCTTTTTTAGTCCAATCGAGGAGTAAGTAGTTATTACAAACTAGATAGCAATCATAATGAAGATGAGATCCTGGGAGAGCTGTTCCCGTTTGCCAAGCATCACTAACAAAATATGTCTAACAATAAATGTGGTACAAATACCCATTGGAATGGTGGAGCAAAATGCAAGCTGAGTTAGTGAGTCCTTTGCTTGATTACTAACCACGACAAGGCTGTAGAGTGACGTTTTTGAACATGGGAACACGTTGTCTTGTTACATGGATTTGTAAACCCATTCCCTTTTAAATTTAGAGGTGTTGTGTATTTCTGCAACTCTGTGCACTCAACTATCATATTAAATAATATCTAGGTAGAGTGCCATCACAGGACCTTTCACATTACTCTCTTTCTCCCTATCAAAATTCCTATGGATGGAATTGAGTTTTGTTGTATTTGTTTTTGTTGTAAAGGATTCAAAACGAGGATTTGGGATTGCAGTTTCTGGCGGCAGAGATAACCCTCATTTTGAAAATGGTGAAACATCGATAGTCATTTCAGATGTTCTCCCTGGTGGTCCAGCAGATGGATTACTTCAGTAAGCAATTTCTTATTTCTCTGTCTGGTGTATTTTGAGAGCATGGCTGTAGAATACATAAAACCTGCAGACGGCTTTGGTTGAAATCCTGGTGATTTAATCCACTCAAGATTTGATGCCCTCTGGAAAACCTAGATGTCTATTTTAAATAAAAAAGTAAAAAAATAATTCTTAAAAAATCAACAAAACAAACTCCACCCTGAGGTGTTTTTATTTGCTGTTTTGTACAAAATTAAATTTCAGTGGCATTGGAAAGCTTTTATAGTTAAGAATGTTTCTTTTAAGAGTACATTTCTATTAAAGAAACAGTAGAAATACATACTATCTTAAATCAATTCTCCCTGTTCTTCCTCCAGGAAGCACATTGAGTGATTGATCATTAGTTTTCAAGCGAATGGCTTAAGTCAGCCCAAAGAAGGCTCTTCAGTCCCAAGATGGCAGGAGCATTAATGGAGGGAAGGAAGAGAAACAAAACTGCTAAATATTTATTTTATATTTGAAAGACAAAAATGTGGAAATAAAGTGTTTCTGTAGTTCTCCTGGTAACATCATCCTTGGTGAGGCAACATCTGTCATGGACAAGTAATTTTAAATCTGTAAGCTGAGATAAACAGTTTCCAGCCCACTGCTGATGAGTTTTTTCAGCTTTGACCTGGAATACCTGATGAGGACTAGACCATTTGGAAGAATGCTGAAGTTGTGCAGTAATAGTACTTCAAAAGAGTGGATTCTGGCTGTTTTGCCAAACATTAATTTTTAGTGAGGTAATGAAAAGGCTGACATGGGAGTAGTTATTGAAGGTCTGGATAAAAGGATTATTGTGAAGCAGATGATAAACCATTCTCAACATAAACGTACCAAAACTTTGTTTTATAGCAGTGATCCCTGGACAACACCACTGTCATCTGTCCTGTTGCATAATCGCGTATGATTTGGGTATAAAATCATGTCCACAAATTGAGTAAGATCCTAGGTAAACTGATGATGACAAGGCAATACCAAGCAATTTGGGCACATTCAGACAAAAAACATTCTAAAGAAAACTGAATGCAAAGCTGTGCCTCCAACAAGCCAAGGAATATAGGCCTAACCTTCAGAGTGTGGGGAAATTACAATCCTGCAATGAACATAAATAGATAGGAGCTCTTGATGTAGTGTTACAACATTAAGTTTGATACCAACTTTGGATGTATGGACTGTGAAGAGAGCTATTTTCAACTCTCACGTAAAGCCCGTATGAACCTGGTACTAGAATATAGCATGCTGTTCTGGCATAGTCATTCAGTACAAGGTATTGGAAGGGTATGAAAAGAGGCACAAAAATAATTCAGGAGTTAGAGAAAGTGCCTTACAAAGAGAGGCTTAAAGTACGTAATCTTATTTTTTTAAATAAGAAGATTGTGATGTGACTTCATTACAGTGAAGAGAAAATAATGGCTACTAAAGATTTCTTTTATCTAGCAAAAACCGGCATGGTAGCCAGTAATTGGTTGAGCTGATGCTCTGACTGTAAGGTTAATAATCGAATAGTCACCAGAATAAACTAATATGAGGAGTGGTAGATTTTTTTTTTTTTAATCTCCTGCAGTTTTTGTACTGAAGTGCCTTTCTGGAAGATAGTTTTTTAATTAATCACGTGTTACGAGGCTGTCTCCTCGAGGTGACTGAGTTAAGTGTTAATGGTCTGTTTTACGTGCAGGAGGTCTGAATAGACAAGTTTGTGATCTCTTTTGGCCTGTGTTTTAGGAGAGGGATGACTTTTTGTGTATTATAGTTTGGTTGGGTTTTCCCCCCACCCCGATCATCTTTTCTTCAGAGTAGATGGGACCTGAATACGAGTCTTTCAGAAAAGTATACTAGAGTGGTACTTGTCAAGATTTGTCTGAATACTGCTATGGCTGCAGCAATTTGAAGCTCTCTGGAAATTATTACGTTACTGTGGGAAAAAAAAAAAAATCTAGCACTAGGTGTGAAAGACTAGGAGCTCTGAAAGAACTAAAAAAACCAACCAACCAACCAAAAAACTTTTAATGGTCATCAGAAATATTCTTCAAAAAACAAAATCTTCTTTGACATTATGGCAAGGTCTTAAGCTGGACATAGTACATGTACAAAGATATGCACCGCCACCCAAAGTCTAATTTTTAAACATACTGAAAGCTTCTTCTAGTATTCAGGTATTGTACTGTTTGTATAACAAACAGTTTTTAAGCAAAACTCCTTGTTAAAGTGAATGAAATCTATAGGTTCCTCCTGAGGAAAAAAAAAAAAAAGCTTGTGTTTTCATGAAGACTCCTTAAATCCTTTTTTTTTCCTTTTTTCCCCTTCCCTCTTTTCCAGAGAAAATGACAGGGTGGTCATAGTTAATGGGACCCCAATGGAAAATGTTCCACATTCTTTTGCAGTCCAGCAGCTTAGAAAAAGTGGAAAAGTGGCCACCATTGTAAGTAAATTACAAATGTATTCACTCTACAGTGGTATGTAGCTGTATAACCAGTCAAGATTTTGGTTTTCTTCTATGAAGTGTCCTATAAACGTGTAAAGTAAAGCAAGCCTTTGGCCAAAAGAATGTATGAAGTAAATACAACAAAGCAAAACTGTAGTTTCTACAGGTGAAACAAATGAAAATTAAGCAACAGTGTCACAAAGTTATCTTATTGAAAAACTGGGAATAAAACGTATGTCCTCAGTCTAATTTTACTGAATAATGAGTGGTAGTTGGAAAAAACAAAGTTACGTGCGGCAAATGATGTCCTGCTTATACAGACCTTGTCCAAGAATTTGCTGTCCAGATTGGCTTTCATTAGTTGAGAGAGGCATCTACAACTCTGTCTTTTGGGGGCTTGTCACATGTTTTAGAAGTCATCTAGAAAAAAAAAAAGTGTTATTCACACTCTTGCAGAGGTAGAAGAATGTGGTTTCTGATCTGATTTTTTTTTTATTCTCTTCCTCTTCTTTATCCTCCCAGTTAGTAAATATTTCTTTTTTTTCTTCTGCACATCTAAATAATAATATAAATATGTCTATAAATAGAACATTGGGGGCTTGGGGGTTTTTTTGTTGGTTTTGTTTTGTTTTACCCCAACCTCTATTTGAAGTGTGAAGACTATTGAATTTCATATTCTGACCATTGGAGGTTTTGTTTCTTTCTTTCGTATTGCACTGAACAGGTGGTGAAAAGACCAAGGAAAGTGCAGGCTGCTTCATTGAGGAGAAGCCCCTCCCTTGACTATGAGGACAGAGCTTTAGATGTAATGGATGACAATGTAGAATTTGATGGCAAAAGTGCTCGAAGTGGCTATAGCGACAGAAGCTGGCACGGTGGTAATGGAGGGCGCAGCCAAAGCTGGGGAAACAGCCTGGATCAGAGCTATAGAGATGAACAAGACAGAGGGCGTAACCGAAGCAGAGACCGTGATACAGAATGCAGCTACAACCGTGATCGAAGTCGTGGTAGGAGTGTTGACAGGAGCTTGGATCGAGACTATAGAAGAGACCAGAGCAGGGGAAGGAGCATCGACAGGGATGGTGGCTATGAACGGGACTACAGAGGAGACTACAGCCCACCCAGTTATAGTCATGGATCTCAACCTGATCCTAGATATGGGCGGGAAGTGAGGAGTCGAAGTCGGGACAGGCTTCGTTCCCGAAGTCCTTCGCCTGAAATACACCATCATCATGAGTACCTAGGACCGCAGGATCAGAATGGACCGATCAGTGTTCTCTTAACAAAAGGCAGACGTAATGAAGGTAGGTATAGTAGGGGAGGAGGGGAACTGACTTTTAATACAGTATGTTATTCTAGTGGGGGAGTGAGAGGAGCTGAATATTCTCTGCTTTTACAGGTTAAATGGTGAGTTGCTTAAGTTGTTCTTTCATTCTTTCCAGCTGGTTTAGGACACTTTTTCCCCCAGCACCTTGAACTTTACCTTTGAACACAAAACTGTTCACCCACATTGTTTCAGTCTCTTCAAGCTACTGTGTCCTTTGGTTTTACATTTTCTCTGCCCTGTTCTTCTGGTTCTAGTGGGAAACATGGATCTGATCATGATTCAGATTACACTTGGCATATCTGCAAAAGGGTCAGCTACAAAGGGTGAAGGGTACACTCTGCCTTTAATAGTGCACTTACTTCTTCCCTTCAATATAATTAAATTAGTTCCAAGGATTGTTTGGTTTAGGATACTTAATAATGTAGTTAAAGAATACTGATATAGCAGCAACTGAAACAGCCTTTCCCTGCTGAGTATTGGAGTGTGTAAATGAAAGCCAAAAGCCTGATCTTTCATGTGCTGTGAAGTAAAGACTCTCATGCTATAAAGCATATCTGAGAGTAGGTTGTGCATTCTTTTCTGTTTGTTTTTTTTCTTGGGGGGTGTGGTGGTTTGTGTGGGTTTTGTGGGTGGTTGTTTTTTTCTAATCTGCCCTGTTGTGATTTGTGAGAATTTTCTGCTCCTGTAAGCTTTGTATGCAGGAGCTAGCCTCTTTTTTTCATTGACTCTGGCAAGGATCCCTTTTCCTCCTTCCTCCTCTTCCCCTGCATATAGTGTTTCCCCTTGTAAAGATAATGCAGACAGATACACAAATAAGGAGAAATTTAAGGTGTCTTCATTAAGTTGTATACATAGTTAGTAATTCGGTAGTAATTTTTGCTGTTCATATGGATATTCTGCAGCCTCACTCAAATATGGTGATTTTTTAAAGCATATAACTGTTTGTTTCCTTTTCTGTTGTTCTAGGATGTGTGTGTCTTAAGAGCGTTATCTTTCTTTTTAGGTAGCAAATACACTGAACCAAGTAACTTGGATCAAAGGAAAAAGGCAGTGGGGGAGGTGGGGGGAAAACCCTTTGCCTGAAACAACTGAGACACTTACTGGGGTACAGACAGGATAGGCTTAGCATGCAGCAACTGGTAAAAAAACCAGCTCTTCTATTAGTGCTTTTTGAGACTTCCCTTTCTACGCCATGCAAAATACGATACAGAGAGACAATCTAGTCCAGCATGTTAATAAGCTCCTCCAGAATGAAGGCATTGTTTTGCTGTTGAAGGTGCAGACTAATCATCCATCTGTGATTAGTTTTGCACTGCTGTTTGTTCTTACTGTGGTGATAGCACAGAAATAGGAGAGTTAGCCTAGGGTTAAGTGGGTTTACTAGGTTTGCATTTTTTTTTCTTTTCTTACGATGTAATGGGGCGTGCTGCATGTACACTGTGTGGTTTTAAAAAAATGCATCCTTGCTCATATTCTAAGATACAGTGGATTATTTCCCTGATTCCAGAATATGGTCTCCGGCTTGGAAGTCAGATCTTCATAAAAGAAATGACTCGTACTGGCCTAGCAACCAAAGATGGCAACCTTCATGAAGGGGATATCATTCTAAAGGTCTGTTCTGGTTATACTGCTAGCAGTTTAGCAGGCACTTGTTACAGTGGTTACACTGGAGTAAGTCATGTTATATTCAAGTTCACTATTAAGCTTGAGCACAATATGGACTTGTTGACTTACAGTGTTATTGTTGCCTTTTTATGTCCAGATCAATGGTACAGTGACAGAGAACATGTCTTTAGCTGATGCCCGAAAATTGATTGAGAAATCACGGGGGAAGCTCCAGCTGGTTGTCCTGAGGGACAGAAAACAGACACTGCTCAACATTCCTTCATTGAACGACAGTGACTCAGAAATGGATGGTGAGGTTTAACGTGGATAAAAAGTTCCGGACTCTTGTGCAAGGACAGAACGGAGCTTATATTGTTTTGCTGTGGTAGAGTGGTAATAGGTTCTTCAAGAAAAAAAGAAAAAACAAACAAACAAAACAAACAAACAAAAAAACCCCACAAAACAAAACAAACAAAAAAAACCAAAAAAAAACCCAAACCAAAACAAAAAAACCCACAAACAAAAAAACCCACCAAAACACCAAACAAAAATAACCAAACACAAACAAACCTAAGTAATAGCTAAGTAAGCATCAAGCCCAGGTCCTTTAGGTGAAAGAATAATTTTGGAGTAATCATACAGTTACATTTTGTGCAGGGGCAGAGATAGAAGAAGCAATATTGGTCTGGCAAAATCAACCTTACTTCTCAGAACAAGCAAGTCAATTGCTTTAATTAAAGACTTCAATTTTAAAAACAAGTGGATTGGACTGGTCTTTCCTGCTGAGGGCATTAACATTCATGACAGCATTCAACAGGAGGGAAAAAACGTCAGGACAAGAGGAAATGAAGTCTCTCTGGACAACTAGTTTCTATTTCCACTGTCTAGTCCACACAAATGATCTCTCAACATAATCTTGCTTTGGGAAGGGCTCAGGATGTTTAGGGGAGTAGGATGTTACAGTATTGAGTGCAAGATACTTGCTTCTCTGTCAGAATATTGGGTGCAACTTTTTGTAGGTTTTACTGTGAAGACTGAGATATAGTTCAAGTCTGAGGGCTACTCTGTATTTTGTCACTGAAAAGCAATGATGTGACGACTCTTAATGTGAAGGTGGTCTTGTTTGGGAACCTCCATGAGACCTCAAATGAAAGGCTGCTAACACTAGTTAATGAGTCTGTGTTTGCTCAAAGTTGTGTGATGTGTGTTTCCTAAAGGTTGTGTTGAAACCTTTCTGAAATATTTTTGGGGGGACAGGGAGGTGGACACACTGAAGGCATACAACACTTTTTGAACCCTAGTCAAATCCAACTTGGAACGAGAGCAGGCTTAAAAGTTCAGCATATCTTATACATCACAGCTTTGTAAATAAATGTGGTGATCAGACGTCCAGATAATTTAAACAAATCCTGCATTTCTTGATTTGCTGCTCTCTTTACAGACATTTCTGAAATAGAGTCAAACAGATCGTTCTCCCCTCAAGATGACAGATTACATCATTCTGATCTGGAGTTGCATTCATCCAATGAAAAGCTGAAAGAGAAACCAAAGTAAGAAATGGTCTTTTCTAGTTCATTTTTCTAATGCTTGTCAAAGAAATTCTTAAAATACATGGCATTCTTATCCGATTTCACTACACTTTTTCTTCTTTTTCTTTCTTCTAGTGCAAAAGATGATCCATCCAGTAGGATGTCCAGGATGGGAGCAATGCCTACACCATTCAAATCGACTGGTGACATTGCTACTCCTGCTGTTACAGTTGTAGACACAAACAAAGAGCTGAAGTACCAAGATGACCCAGCAGGTCAGAGTTTGAAGTTTTTGGTTGCCTTTTTTTCCCTGGCCGCAGAGTGTCTACTGCCCCAGTCGTGTTGACATATCTAGTGTATTCTTCATGTCAACCCCATCCTGACACATAGAGGAGGTCTGTCTTTGCTTTGTGCTGCAGAGAGAGAAGAAACACCTGAGTTTTTTGGAGGCAGTTGCTTATTATAATTACCACCTCAAAAAGCAAGTCCTTTCCTAGAGCATCTACTGTAGCCTATTGCCTTAAGCAACCAAATGAAGCTATTCCTGAAGTTTGATCTGGCTTGCCTGAAAGAGTTGCGTATCCCTTCCTTGACTTTTTTCTTCTTTTTCAAGAATTAAAAAAAATGAAGTAAATAAATTCTAGTCAGAGATGCTTGACTTTTAAAGCTGAATTAATCTTGGCACGAAGAGTGTAATTGCTATCTGATAGCTAAAAATTTCTGCCACTTATAAGTTTTTGATAGCTCAGTAACTTTTGTTGGCTTTTTTACATCTAGCGTCTCAACCAAAAGCAGTTACAAGAACAATTCTTAAGCCCAGCCCTGAAGATGAAGCAATATATGGGTAAGGCGGTACCTGCTGTGTTCTTTTGCACTCAGCATTCTTCCAGTGACCTGTACCTTGCTCTTGGTTGCATGGGTTTTGGTTTTTTTTGCCCATTTGGAGTGATACTCCCTTTGTAGCTTAGTGCCAAGAAGAAATGACATGGCTTCTAACTGACCATATTTGAGTTAAATTTAGTTTTAGAAGTATCTGCCTGGAAGGTACAGACTTGCCTTCTATCTGGAAGGTATAGAACAGCCTGTGCTTCTGGGCTTGCATGGTAACGTACACAATGGTATGTTTTTATATTTTTATTCTGCTCTATTTGGCACTTTTATAGTATTTGGAGTACTATGTCCATTTTAGGGCTCCCCAGGACAAGGAAGACAGTGATACACTGGAGCAAGTCTAGGGAGTTGGTGGCTGTAGCACATGATGTATGAGAAAAGACTGAGGAAATTTGGTTTGTTAAGCCTGAAGAAGAGAGGACTGAAGGGACATCTTACTGCTGTCTGCAATGACCTGATGCATAGTGGGTGTAGAGGAAACAGAGCCATACTCTTATCAGAGGGGTAGAGTAGTAGGACAAAGAGCAAGGGACACAAGCTGGAATATAGGAAATTCTGACTTGATATAAAGAAGAAAACTTTTTATTAGGAAGGTGGTTAACCACTGGAACAGCTTTCCCTTGTAGGTTGTGGTATCTCCACCACCAGAGATACTCAAAAACATAACTGGTCAAGGCACCCTGAACAACCTGCTTCAAGCAGAGGGCCATTTTAACCTGTGCAGTTCTATGGAAATGTATCTTACACCTCTTCTGTTATTTTGTATGTACACAAAAGACAACCCTCCCCTTCCCTGCAATATTAAGATACCAAGAGAATGTCCTCTATTTAATTTGTAAACAAGCTTGTTGCACATATGTGTGTTTCTGTACAAGCTGGAGACTTGTGTACATAAATTGGTGTCTTTTATTCAAATCCAAGCCTGTGCAGTCCATATTGCAGTCTCTGCTTAGAAATGAACAAAATACTGCTTCCGAAGTTTACTTTTGTGGGGGTTTTTTTGATGATTTTTATAAGTGGTCAAATGGAACCCGGTACTGTTGATTCTTTAACAATTAAAATACTGTAAGTTGCAAGCTGTATTAATAGGAAATCAACTTACATGTTTTCTTTTGAGAGTTTCCAAATACAGAAATTGAATGTAGAAGAGCACTGAGGTTGTAAGGAGAAGCCTAAAGATAAGGTTTTGAAAGATACTCTGTAGCTTGGAGTGTTTCCTGAAATGGACTCTCTTCTCAGATCTTTTCTGAGTTGGACCCTGCATATGTTGTTATGGATGTGCAAATTAATCAACTGATTATTTTGGTGAAGGGGAATTTATAATACAGGCTTAGGGTATTACTGAGAAAGGCTGACAGATAAGCACTGTCCTCTGTGTTGGAAGGTCACTCAAGCATACAGCTTTTCTGACAGCAAAATAAGCTCAACCTAGTGCAGTGGCCTCTCCCACTGCAATATGAAAGGACTGATTGTTAACATACCGGTAGAGTATACTTGGAAATATTTCTCGTTACAAGAAAACTTAGAGACTTCTGTCTAATAAATGTGTTGAACTGCAGAGAAAATAGGTATTAATTTAATTCGTATGACAGTTCTCAAGCATACAGAGGGAGGGGAAAAAAAGAGTATGATTACTTATAACTCAGGCCGTTTTCACAAAAAAACCAGCTGCTCATCTGAGAGAGGATCCAATAGGTAGGCAGCTATTTTAGGACTTCAAGAACACAGGAATTTGTTTTCCTGCTCTGTCAAGCCCATGTATGCCACCTAGTGGCTCTTCCTAGTTCATTGTCGCCTGTGAAAAATGCACATTGTCTGCTTCCTTTCCTCACTGAAGAGTTACTTGGATAAATACAGCATGTATAGCAAAAGAAAGGGGCTAAGAATATTATTAATACAATTTTGTTGAAAGGGCTGCAATTTTTTTCTCTTGACAACCTGTTATTGTCATATGCATAATATCTGGCCTTACTTCCTTTTCTGCCTGTAAATCTCGTAGTCCTAATACAAAAATGGTGAGATTCAAGAAAGGGGACAGCGTGGGTCTACGACTGGCTGGCGGAAATGATGTGGGGATATTTATTGCTGGAATTCAAGAAGGCACCTCAGCTGATCAGGAGGGACTGCAGGAAGGAGATCAGATTCTTAAGGTATGAGTATATGTCCCTGAAATGCAAATCACTTTTGTATGTTTTGGTTTGGTCCACCACACATACATGCTTCCAAAGCAATAACTTTACTTCCGAAGATGATAATTTCTTATGATCTTATGGAAGAAATTTTCTGTGTGGTGGAGGGATCTTACTGAAATGAGTTTTTGAAGGAGAATTCTATATCAAGCTTTATTTTGTTTAAGAGTCTGTGGAAGGGGTAGGTAGGAGAAATATTAATAATTAAAAAAAAAAAGTCCCAAGATGGGAGAATAAATTTTCTGTACAATGCTAGTCTTGGAGGGGGAGAAACTGAGGCCAGCATATTTTTCTTCTTTCATCTTTCTCCAGTTTCCTTGGGTAACAGTGATTTAGTTTTCCAGTTTCTGAATTATATCTTCTATGCCATTTTGTCCTCTTACATTCTCCTCTTTTTTTTTTCTGAAAAATTGAATAGGAGGCTAATGTAGTTTCCTCTTCTGCCTGTTTTCTGTTGTGATAGCCTTGATTTTCAAGGACTCTTGGAGCCTTTTAAAGTAGAAGAAACAATCTAGCAGTGCACACCCAGGACCTTGTTATTTCAGAAAGATTACTGTTAATGGCTGGAATAAAATAGTCCTTATGGCAACAGCCATCCATATTGACTTTAAAAAAAAAAAAAGTGTAATGAAGGAAGAGAATATTTAAGATTTTTTTAGATGAAACAAAAATCTTTAGTTATTCCTTTTATTGTTGGGGGGTTTTGGGGGGCCTGTTTATTTTGGTTTTTGTTTTTTTGTACATAGGTAAACAGTCAAGACTTCAGAGGCATTGTTCGGGAAGATGCTGTTTTGTATCTCCTAGAAATTCCCAAAGGTGAAACAGTGACAATTTTGGCTCAAAGCAAATATGAAGGTAGGTGCTTTGAACAAAATTTGTGTATATCCATGAAGCTTTTAAGCTTTGTTTTGTCAGTGAAACCACAAATAATCTCTCTAGTGTTTATTCTTGATAGCTTTATAGTTACCTTCCTTTTCAGTACTTCAGAAGATAGCTGTATTCCATACCACGAGGGTCATACAGATGTGCACGTGTGATCTATTTTTCAGACCACTTCTCCATCTCTTTGATTATTAGTAAATAGCATCTCTTCTTAGTCCTGAAGTGTGGCAATGTACTGCTTGTTCCTTCTGCTTTTCTGTCTGTAGCAGCTGGCCCAAGATCCAGTATTCCTTTAGTTAGTATTCCTTTTCACTGTGCCTTGGCAGTCATAGCGATTCAGTCAGATAGCAGCAAATGGATAGTTTTATTGATGAAGAGTTAAGGAGTAAGCAAAGCCTCTTGATTTCCTGTTGGAGACATAGCCTGCTGTGATATTGAAGTACCATAGCTGCGTTTTGCTTTGGGAAGGTGTGTTGTGGTTTAACCCCAGCCAGCAGCTAGGAGCACGCAGCCACTTGCTCACTCCCCCCAGTTTGGATAGGGGAGAGAATAGGAGGAGTAAAAATAAGAAAACACTTGTGGGTTGAAATAAAGACAGTTTAATAGGTAAAGCAAAAGGTGCACATGCAAGCAAAACAAAACAAGGAAATTTATTCATTGCTTCTGATTTGCAGGCAGGTGTTCAGCCATCTCCAGGGAAGCAGGGCTCCATCATGTGTTACTTGGGATGACAAATGCCGTAACTCTGAACATGTACCCCTCCTTTCTCCTCCTTTCCCCCAGCTTTATATACTAAGCATGATGTCACACAGTATGAAATAGTCCTTTTGTCTGTTGGGGTCAGCTGTCCCAGCTGTGTCTCTTCCCAACTTTTTGTGCACTCCCAACCCTTGCTGGCAAGGCGGTGTAAGAAGCAGAAAAGGCCTTTAGAGCTTAGCAATAACTAAAAAACCATCAGTGTCCTATCAAAAGTATTTCTTATCCCAAATCTGAAATATAGCACTCTACCAGCTGCTAGTAAAAAAGTTAACTCTTTCCCAGCTGCAACCACGACAAGGTGGTAGGTACAAGGACCTCCTTCCAGCAGAGCTGTAAGGGCTGTATGTGTACAAGTATAGAACACTCCTGATAATGTGTGTGTAGGGCAATGGATGTGAAGGCTGTTTTTTTTTCTTTTTGAGTGGAGGGGAAGAATTTCAAAACTATTCTCTAGAATGACAGCTTAATTCTTCTTTTAAGTGTAAAATAATATACACTAAAGGGGACTTCCTGTTTTAGTCTACAGAGACATCATGGCCTGTGGCAGAGGAGATTCATTCTTCATCAGAAGCCACTTTGAGTGTGAAAAAGAGTCGCCACAGAGCTTAGCATTCACCAGAGGGGAGATCTTTAGAGTAGTTGATACACTGTATGATGGCAAACTGGGAAGCTGGCTGGCCGTGAGAATTGGAAATGAACTGGAAAAGGGTCTCATTCCAAATAAGAGCAGGTAAGGTGGCATCCTGTCTTCCTAACCATTGTTAGAAGTAAGATTCACCCCACCCCCCCCCCCCAAAATTA
>VYXH01002073.1:104994-115153 GCA_013397275.1 Burhinus bistriatus
GGGGTTGAACTAGGTGACCTTTAAAGGTCCCAACCCCAACTATTCTATGATTCTATGACTGTGTGTGCAAGAATAATCTGGTGATTAATCTTGTAAAAGAACTTCGGTGCTTGAATTTCTTTTGTATATCCTTGAGGAAAATGTTTCAAGAATTTACTCTAAGGCTAATATTTCTTGGTAGCCGTAGTCCTTATTTTTGTGTGAAATACTGAGTGAACCACAGCAACGTTTTTTGCTTAAGTATGCTTTCCTAGTCAAAATTCATGGGAGGTAATAATAAGTGTTCAAATGTGCACAATGAATAAAAGTATTAAAATTCATCAGTAAAAAAATCAGGGTAGTTTTAGGCTGTAGCTTTTAAGTTCTTGACTGTGGTTGTGATTTTACAATTGAGGAAGAAAGCTCACAATTGCATCGTACAGAAGTTCCTGAAATATGCTTCTTATGTGACTCCCTTGCCCCTTTCCTGGCTAGTACATTGTCCTTTGTGTTAATTGATCTCACCAAACTAGCCTCTGTTTGTATGCTGTAGTGACTTAAGGCCTAATGAGAAGAGAATAGTGACGGTAATTTCTTAGTCCTTCAGTTCTGAGTTGCACTCCTCACCACCTCTTTGCAGTTCATTCTTTTATTTATGCTTGTGTGAGTTATCAGTTTAAGACTTGAGGACTCATTCTTGCCCAGCCATCTTGGAGCTGTGGCGAGTTGGAGCATCATTCTGACACTGTTTGCTCCAAGGCAAAAGAACCTGGACTTCTCTATTCTTTGCTCCACTCATGGCTGTCTATCTGGCAAATTACCTGTTGTAAATTGAAAATCCGTTGTTCTTCAGTTGGAAGTGCCTTGGCCCTCTTTGACGCTGTACAAATGAACTGTGTGCTTTCTCTGTCAGAGCTGAGCAGATGGCCAGTGTTCAAAATGCCCAAAAAGATGGCTCAAGTGATAGGGCAGACTTCTGGAGAACACGTGGCCAGCGATCTGGAGTGAAGAAGAATCTAAGGAAGAGTCGTGAAGATTTGACAGCTATTGTATCTGTGAGCACAAAATTCCCAGCTTATGAACGAGTTCAGTTGCGTGAGGGTAAGTGAGACTGCTGTGAGTCAGCTGCCCTTTTATTGCTGGCTGGTTTAGTGTCCAAATGTTCAGTCAGCTAAGTAAGTGATTTCAAACAACTTGGGTTCAATGTTAAATTTGAGCAACAGAAAGGGCTGACATTTTTCTCAGAATGCAAATTTCTGGTTGATATTAACTATTCTAAGAAAAAAAGCTTCTTATGTTTTAAATGGCTGCTGTTCTCCTTTGCCTCCGAATTACCTGTGCCAGTTTCAAGGCTTAAAATGAAAAGGGAAGAAACAAGCAGGGTTTTCTTGTTTCTTCAGCTTCCCCTTGGCTAGCTCTGAAAGTACTGACAATCCATGTGCCTGAAATCAATCACAGTCTTTAGCTTGCTTAAAAATACCACTTTAACATTACCTTGACAGCAAATAAAATGCAAGTATTTCTAACAGATTGCCCAAATGTAATCAAGGTTGATGCAGTCCTCCGTGACTATAAACTAGATATATTACTAGTCATGTTGAGCAAGTCAAGATAATTTTGTGGGTATTCACACATGACAGTATTGTGGAACAAAACAAACAGTAAAAAGTATTTTAAAGCAGCTCCCAGATGTCAAGATGAAGACTGAGCAATAGAATGGCATTGCCCCATTAACTTCTGAGCGCTCTGTTTTCACTTCATTTGAAGTAAGCATAACAATTTTGCATTTCTTTGCTTCTTCAAGCTGCCCTGCAGCTGGCTTAGCATTTTTATCTTTATTCACACAAAACCCACTGGGTCACAGTTCATGCTATTTTGCTGGATGGAAAGATTACTGAAGATCTCCTGTATGTTTTCAGAATGTAGAATCCTCTCAATAAATCCTCATTAGAAAGAATAAGGAAGCTGTTAAATTAAAACAATCTCTTTTGCTTTCTCAGCTGATTAAAAATAGCTTTCTGTATGAGTTATGCTGTTGCACAAACTTCAGAGAAAGACTATTTTTAAAATAAATTTTTTAGTATCTTCAGTTTACTCATAACCTTGCATAGTAGTTGAGGATCTTGTCTGTGCCACTTCATGTGTATATAAAACCAGTCTCATCAGTCTTATGTTTTCTCCAAATATTTTTATTTCAGCCGGTTTTAAGAGACCTGTGGTGATATTTGGCCCTATTGCAGATGTCGCTATGGAGAAGTTGTCAAATGATTTGCCTCACCTGTACCAGACAGCAAGTAAGTTGTCCTCCTAGCTTCCTTATCGTCCTTAACTGAGAGAATGGATAACTTAATAATCATAGCTGCCCGGCCACTCTGGATAAGCTAAAATGTTGTCTTTGCAGAGACAGAACCCAGAGACGCAGGTTCAGACAAGTCAACTGGGGTCGTGCGCCTGAACACTGTGAGGCAAATCATTGAGCAGGTAGAGTATTTCTCTGTGAAAATTGCTTACACGCAAAGGCATGTGGTTTGACTTGTTTGCTCCTAAAACTTGCAGAGTTCTCAAATCTTCACAGCATCTATTTCTTCAATAAACAGGCTTGGCTTAATGATAGGGCTTGTTCAACAACAGTTTTTATAATTTTGATAGGTCTCCTCCAAGCGGGAGGGTGAACCTGATATTAGAAAAGAAATTCTCCTTCCTTTGTCTGTTCTAAATTTGAACAGAGGGGCATCTTTGTTTTACTGTATGCTTTCTGAATTTGCCATGGAGGCTTTACTGTCACGCAGTGCTCTACTTGCTCTTACTGTCATCAGAAACTTAACATTTCGGATTGCTTCCGAGTTACGACTATTGAACTAAACAGGGAGTGACTATGATAGCTAAGTGGTATCTACTGAGACTGCATTGACTCTTTTTGTAATACTGTTAGGAGATCAAGTAAATAGGTGGTAATCAAGAAGCCTAAAAAACTTAAGCTGCGGAGTACATTCTTTTGGCCTATTGCCCTGAGGGTTAGAATGTTACACAGAACTCTGTTCAGAGCTCAGGCCCACTGAAGCATGCGTTTGAAAATCCCATTCATCTTTGCACTAGAAGTAGCTAAGAAGAAATATATTAAATGAAAAAAGTGAGATTTGCCTCAGCTAGTAAATATAGATAAAAGCTCACAGATAGCACCCAGAATAGTAGTGGTAGTGGAAGCTGTGGTAGGGGCAGGTAGAGAGAAAAGCCAGTTAACTTTCACTGCCTTTTTAAAACAAACAAACAAAAAAGTGGACTCAGTGCTTTTTTCTTAACAAGAGAGTTAGTTAACATAAGAATGTGGACATTCAGGCAAAAGCTGTTCAGAAAAATGGCGCTGAAAGAAAATAGGCGACCTGCTGTGGCTTCTGAGTGCAGTATAACTGTGAGAGAAAATCCAACAAGTTGTGGTCTTATTTGGACAAAAATATCCTGGTTTTCCTAGGCTACTGTGTTCCAGCCACCTCCTCTTGTTCCCTACAAGCAGCACACTGATGGGGCTTTCTTCTTAACAGGATAAACATGCTCTGTTGGATGTGACTCCTAAAGCAGTGGACCTGCTAAATTATACCCAGTGGTTTCCAATTGTGGTATTCTTTAACCCAGACAGTAAGCAGGGTGTGAAAACCATGAGGCAAAGGCTATGCTCCACATCGAACAAGAGCTCGAGGAAACTTTATGAGCAAGCAAACAAGCTGAAGAAAACTTGTTCCCACCTTTTTACTGGTAAGGAAGAATGTGTGTCTAAGCTGCTTACCAAGAGAGTAGTGGATGTCACTGTGTGAGTCTTGAGACATCCACTTACTACTCTGCACATTAAATCATGCAGGCTGGAACTGAAAGGGTGTGAAGGTATGGTCATGAGCAATTCCTTCCCTGACTTTTTTCGCAGTTCCTTGTTGTGCCAAATTCTAATACAAAAGAAATTGTGAATTGGTGTACTGTCATTAAAAGATAAGTGATTTAATAAGCTTGAGGAATGGACATTCAATAAAATAAAAATACCATGCTTCTGTCAATCTAAATGAAACGGCTGTTTAACATTCCCACATAACTAAAACAAAAAGTGTTAAACAGCAAAGACTGGATAAAGGATCACATTGCATTTCCTGTGTATGTATACTTTTTCCTTCAATTTTTACAGCCACCATCAATTTGAATTCAGCCAATGATAGCTGGTATGGTAGTCTGAAAGATACAATTCAGCAACAGCAAGGAGAAGCAGTATGGGTATCAGAAGGAAAGGTAAGCAGTGAGTCCATACCATACTAAGCTATACAGATATCTCGAGATATCTCTTGCCAGTAAAAATTGTTGAAAATTTTTCTTGCCAATGCTGGATAGGTTAGACAAGTAGTCAGTTGATGACTGACTTGATAACAAAATACTACTTATTACTGTTCTTGCTGTTATACTTTGGAGCTTTCATCACTAATACTGTGGCTAGGGGAGAATGGTGAGGAGGGATAAACTCTTACAGGACTTTCCTTTATGATTCTGCATTAGCGTTTCTTTCAGTTCTGCAAAGTTATTCTTAAGGAGTTGATTGGCATGATGTTGAGACCTAACCAGACTCTAATTCTTACATATTTAATCTTTGTTCCTTAATTCTTACTGACTTTTCTCAAGATGGATGGTATGGAAGATGATGCAGATGATCGTATGTCTTACCTTACTGCAATGGGTGCTGATTATTTGAGTTGTGACAGTCGGCTGATCAGTGACCTAGAGGATACAGATGGAGAAGGAGGTGCATACACTGACAACGAACTTGATGAGCCCTTGGATGAGCCAAGGATTTCATCTGTTAGCCGGTCCTCTGAACCTGTGCATCATGAAGAGGTGAGATGACTGAATTTCCAACAAGACTGTACTTTGGTCTTTCTGAAAGCCCTGTGTATATATGGCTTAAAAATGAAAGTTGTTTAAACTGCAGCTTTATCTTATCTTTGGTAGTGTTTTAGAGCTACATTGTGTAGAGCAAAAATAATAATAGCTCTGCTTTTCTGCCTAACTCTCTAGGTTTCCTGATGATGTCTTATCACCTTGAACTTTGCAATTACATCTGTAGTGATTGTGGTCAGGTTGCTGACAGTCAATTGACTCCTGGTTACTGTTCCCAAAATAGTGAACCTGAGAGAGACAAAAATGATTGAATTACTGGATACCACAGTGATTTTTATCTCTTGTTTTCTGTCATAGAGTTTAAAAAAAATTAGTCCAGAACCAAGGGCTCAGTTGAGAAAAGCTGGTAGCAGGGAGATCCTTAGAGAACCGAGTCCACCTCCAGCATTCAAGCCTGAACCACCTAAGGTAAACTTGTAGAAACAAATCTGAATACAAAGTTCCTCTTTCTGGAGAACTCTCCAGGGTGGCACATTAGAAAGAGCAATAGGAATGATCAGAGACTAGAAAACATTTTAAGTGTGGAGAGAAGGAATGACTGAAGGTGTTGCAGGATCAAGCAGAGAGAAAATGCAAAAAATAACAGTTCTCTTCAAGTATGTGTGATCTCTGTAGGGAATAAGAAAGTAGACTCCTTTTTGTGTCTGCTAACAAATTGAAAGGTAATTTTTTAGCTCAGCAAGAACAAACGTAGGCTAATCATCAGGAAAAGCATGTCTGATGGCCATTATTGGGAAGCACAAAACCAGAATCTACCACCTCTGAAATCAGTCTCCTTCACTAGACATTGATGTTAGCTGTTTATTCAAACCTTGCTCGGGAATGATGCAGGGCAAAAAAAATACAATGTTTGGACACCAAATTCTATTTTAGCAATTCCTGATTTCCCCTAACCCCAAAGTCCTTTCTTTATGAGGATGGGTGCACTCACATGCTGCATGTATTCAAAGTATATTCAAGTATGCCTTGACTATGGAGACTGGGCAGAGGAGGACATGTGTAAGGAAAATAAAGATGGAACTGAAAATAGACTTGAGTCCTGTGCACTTCTAAACTCCTGGTTGTAATATTCGACCCTAGGTAGTACTGGCAAATCATTTGGGACATCAGTTTTTTCTGTGTTGTCCCCGAACACATGTTGTAGTTCTGGTAATCCTTAACAAATGGGACAAACAAGTCTAAATGTGCTAGTCTTCTATAGGTTTATATGTAGTGTGTAAGTGTACGGCCAAAATGTTGCCAACAGTTCACATACCTTTCAAGTGTTACTTTGGATGAAGATTGGCACTGTTAAATACATAGGTAAAATGATTAATTTCAGATTAAAGCCTTAATTTGAAATGAAAGTTATGAAGTTGCTGATGTAAACTTTGTTTGCATGTCTTATAGGGAAAGTTACAAAACAAGGAGGATCTATATGACTTCCCCAAGAACTATGACTCCAAATCAAGTAACATTGCTGTCAGCAGTGAGACTTCAACTGTATCAGCTAAAGCAGCACCACCACCTGTTTCTGTGAAACCTGCCTTTGGACGTCCCATCCTGAGAAACTCTCAGCCAGCAGTCCCACCTGCAGAGGAGGAGGAAGAGGCAAAGTTGGAAGAGGAAGGAAGCGAACAAGAAAATACTCCCAAATCTGTGTTGAGGAAAGTCAAAATATTTGAGGAGATGGATCATAAGGCAAGGATGCAAAGAATGCAAGAGCTACAAGAGGCCCAGAATGCCAGGGTATGAAGAGATGCATTCTTCTGCTGCTGTGCTTTCCAGTCTGCATCCTGAAAATGAGTATCATGACCTTGCATTGTGTTGCTTCTTGAGGGAGAAGTTTGGGAAACCCCACATACAGAAATACCGTTGTGTGGATTTGGATGTAAAAAGAGGATGTATTTTAAGGCTTCCTATTGTAACTATAGAAAGCTGACTTCTAATAATCCTGTTGCTTTTGGCAGTCCATTGTTTTCAAGTGCACTTTGAAATACTGCTCTAGCAACAGATTATATAATCGTAGGAATATGAAAAAGATAAGTTATCAGTTTGTGCTTTGATTGTTTCAGATGTAGGTGTGACCTGCTAGATCTGTAGTCTAGGATGTCTGATGATAGACTTAAAAAGAACAGTTATTTTTTCCTGCTTTCTTTTAAAGCTTGAAATAGCCCAGAAGCACCCGGATATTTATGCTGTCCCTGTCAAAACACAGAAGTCTGAACAGAACTGGCCCCAACCTGTGAGGTAAGTGTATCCAGTTTAAAGCATTCTGCCTTGATTGTTCACTTC
This sequence comes from Burhinus bistriatus, assembly GCA_013397275.1. Lineage (NCBI taxonomy): Eukaryota > Metazoa > Chordata > Aves > Charadriiformes > Burhinidae > Burhinus > Burhinus bistriatus. Next base: position 112,177 of record VYXH01002073.1, read on the forward strand.
ACCAGCACAAGGAAAACGGATCTTGCCAGTTTTTATTCATACAAATAATCCTGCCTTCTTGTTGTGCCTCAAAGATTACCGTAAAGGTGGGGCAAAATTTCAGTGAACTTTCCTGTTTTTCAGGATATTTTTTTTCTTTTAGTTCACTCATAGCATTTGAGTTACCTAGGAAGAAACACTTCTTCTGCTGAAATATTTGTAGAGCCAGGTTTTTTGCCCCAATCAGTACTACTCAAAGCTTTTCTGCATGCATGTCCTTTGATGTCCATTCTTTCTGTGCTAGGTACTTGATGAGTCTACCCTAACAAATAATTGCTGTTTTAATTACATAATAACACTTAAATGCTTATTCTGCTCCAGGTGTATTTTGTGGGTAGGGAAACTGAGGATGAATCTTGCCTGAGGTCACTCATCAAGTCTCATGAAAGTAGCAGTCTTTCATTAAAATTCAGTGAGTTCTGGAGTGGTTAACCCTTGTGTCATCTTACCTTACACACTGCATGTTTCTATGACTTGAGCAGTTACCTGTGCAAGAGCTAATATACTGCATGATGGAGTTTGTTTTCTGCTCTTTAGGGCTTCAAGTTTTTGTTGCCTCTTACTAATAGCCAATAGAAATGGGACTTTTTTCCCAGTAAATCAAATCCTTTGATGTTGTAGTATATAATCTAAAATGCAAAAATGGAAAACATGAAGTGATTATTTTCAGGTTTTCTTGGTGGGTCCAGAAAAGCATACTTTTTTAATATAGCCATGGAAGCTTTTTAGAACTAGTGAAAAGCAATCTTTAACCACATACACAGAATGTTTGCTTACATACAGAAATCAGTGCTGTTGCCTTTTTACAGTAATGTTAATGATTGGCCTACAGGGAATGCTTAAGCACTGGGCAATATGGAAGGAGGATAACATCTTGTTTTTGTACAATGTGGGATTGCAAAAATCATGGCCTTTGAAACTGAGGCAGATTTGGCAGATTTTATTTCTATGTATCTGCTTAATGTCACGTTAATGGGTAGCACCACAGTGTATAAAAAGCAAATGTGTGGGTTATTCTGCCCACTTTTAAGGATAAGAGCCCTAGTGAGAGCCTTGAGTGAGAGGAGAAGGCTATAAATTTTAGAAATACCATGTAAGAAGTCTTCAGACTTTGAGACAGGAAACTGGCAATGCAAAAGAAGAAGCAGGCATAGAAAGAATCTAGTGCAAAAATAATTGAGGAAAATATCAGCTGGGGTAGCAGCAGTGGCTGAAAACCTCTCTGCTCAGGGAATAAAGTGCTATAAAGCTCTTGATATGGGGGGGGGCGGTATGGGGTGTTTAGTAATTTTAAACTTGGCATTCTTCCAGGTAAGTGGAGTAGATCAAATCCGAACATGGAAATAAAATGCCTCTCCAGATAGGCGTACCACGGGCATGCGATTGTTTATGGGCTAGGAGTTTAATTGGCTCCGTGTACCTTTCTAGGTTGTACATGGCCATAAAGCCAATACTGAGTGTAATTATTTTTCAGCTTTTCAGAACGGAAGTAAACTTTATCTCTCTCTCTTTCCCTGACTTGCTGTGTTAGCTCCAGACCTCCAGAACCCCAGAAACCTCCTATTAGACCTTACCTAGAGAACCGTGGCAGTTACGGCAGCGATGCAGAGGAGGAGGAGGAGTACCGTCGGCAGCTGTCAGACCACTCTAAGAAGGGGTATTATGGACAGCCATCCAGATACAGAGACACAGAACTGTAGGCTTGCTAGTGTGTGCATGTATAATGCTCTTTTGAGGTTTCTTCCTTCCCAGCCAAAGTGAAGCAGTAGTTAGTCTTGAAAAGCTATATTTTTATTGGGGGTGCTGTTAGAGGGTACGTACACTACTGAACTTAAACATATCTATACGCTGGAACTGGAAGAGTTCATTTTTGGGGATATTATTTTGTTAGCATCTAAGCAAAGAAATCACTATTGCCTGAATGCTGTTGCCTGTTTTATAAGGACCAAATCCTGAAAGTTGGTGTTAATTCTTGGTATTTTCATATTTTAACATAAAAACCCTTTTTTCCTTTTTATTAATGCTGCCTTTTTGGACTGTTCTGCTGTGTTATGAAAGTATGATCCTAGAGATACACTTCTTAATGCAATAGAACTAAATTTGAAAGTGTATTTAAAGAACAGTAAGTGCCTTTAACAAGAAGCATCTTGAACTGTTTGTTTTGACATCTGATACTTGGTGCGAAGCCATAACACACTAAAAGGGGATTGACTGTTTTACCTATCTTTTTTTTCCCCCCCCCAGTATCATGATAACACCTTCCCTTGCATGTTACTTTTCTAAGTTCATAGATGCATATGCAATATTTCATAAATACTGACTGTACATAATAAAGGTGCAATTGACTGGGTTGTTGGAAAAGACCATGATGTGCTTGAACAGGGGAAAATGATGTAGAAATTCAATCATGTATTAAAATTTACACAGACTGAAAATAATAAAGGATGTATTCTAGACAAACTTTATGTATCTTATTTTTCTTTCGAACAGTATTAGACTTCTAGAGTCTCTGACTTTCATGAATATACTTACAGCAGTACACCATTCAGTTCAGGGTCTCATGTCCTCCTGTTCAAGTAACTGGGACACATCACTGTTGGTTCCCAGTGTTCTGAACATGGTTTTAAAATTTGTTGCGATTTAAAATGAAACTGACACAGAACTACAGACTTGCTGCAAGAAACTTATCTTTTAGAGTATTATCTTCCACCTTCCCATTCCTGCTCTTTATCCTTAATTCTGCTATATAGAATAAACATTCTTGAAAGGGTCATAGAGAAAGTTATTTTTGCTCGTGCGATAGAAAACACGGTTTTCTGATGCTCTCTTGAAACAAAAAAATGTAAAATTTTCTTGTTGAAGCAAGGTTGAGGAAATTTGTGCTGCTGACCATGGGTTGGAATTGTAGAACAGAATCATTTAGGTTGGAAAAGAGCTT
>VYXH01002076.1:1475-26497 GCA_013397275.1 Burhinus bistriatus
TTTCAAAGATGATGGCAAGCGGCCCAGCAATGACTTCTGCCAACTCCCTCAGCACTCGCAGGTGCATCCCAGCAGGACCCATGGACTTGTGGATATCCGTTTTACTCAAATGATCTCTAGCTTGATCCTTCTCAACCAAGGGAGAGCCCTCCTTCCTCCAGACTCTTCCTGTTACCTGCAAAGTCTGGGACTCCTGAGGGCTGGCCTGAGCAGTAAAGACTGAAGCAAAGAAGGCATTCCTTTTGCTTCCGATGTACTTGAAGAAACCCTTCCTGTTGACCTTGACATCCCTTGCCAGATTTAATTCCAAGGAGGCCTTGGCTTTCGTTGTTTCATCCCTGCATACTCTGATGGCCTTCTTGTAATCTTCCCAAGTGGTCAGTCCCTTCTTCCACTTACTGTAAACTTCCTTCTTCCACTTGAGCTTTTTCAGAAGCTCCCTGCTCAACCATGCAAGTCTTCTGCTTCCCTTGCCTGATTTCTTGCTCTTAGGAATGCACGGATCCTGAGCTTGGAGGAAGTGATACTCGAATATCAACCAGCTCTCTTGAGCCTCCCTAACCTCTAGAGCCCTAACCCATGGGATTTCTCCAAGCAGTTTCTTGAAGAGATCAAAGTTAGCCCTAATGAGATGAGACCTAATAAGATGTTACAGGGAGATACCGGGAACTGAGGAAGGGACAAAATGCATTGCTAAAGACTGCAATCCTAAGACCCAGGGATCAGGAAGCAACTGAGCATGGCTGCCTTGTATCTAGTATGAGCAAAATGCCATGTTCTGGTAGTTTCCTAATGGCAAAAGTGGTGCTCAGGCACTGTTGTGACAAGTTGGTCCAAGCACTTAGCTTGAACTCAACGGAGACTTTCTCTTCAGTTGTTTAGTTGTTGAGTCACAGGGGATTAAAGGTTGGAGATAGAAAAAAGCTTTTAGGTCACTTCTCCCTCACCATTCCAGGTAATACAGGTGAATTTAGCCACAATATGTTTTCCAGGCTTTTGTCCATTTAATTGGTTTTATTACATGTGTTACTTCTTCTAGAAAGCTGGGATGTCATTGTTTGGGCCTGATTGCAGGAAAAAGTGTGAAGAAAAGTATCTACTGTCTTCTCAAACAAGCAAAAAAGGGGGAGATAGTTCCGTGCTTTATTTTTATTTCTCTTTTGTCTCCTGTCTCTCCTCAAGACAATAGAGTCAAACTGGCGATGTGGAAGGCACAGTTTACAGAGGATCCACTGCCGAAGCGAGACAAGCAAAGGGGTTTATTGTTTACAGTATGATGATCAGAAGATAGTAAGTGGCCTACGAGACAACACTATTAAGGTGAGAATGCTCCAAAATGGCATACTAATGGCATGGAGCGTCTGTGCCATAAATAATAGTGTCCTAATTTCAGTGACACGTACTCAATCTCTTTTTAGTAACCTAGCCTTCTCCTTCCCCTACCTCACACCTGCACAGTATGTGTGCCTTTTTTATCTGGCAAGAGAGACCCTGTTTTCTTACAAACAGACTTCGCTAGCAGACGTTTTTGTCCATCAGTAATTACAGGCTTTGTAATTACTGTGCCCTGTACCCTGATGAGAAGAGTAAAACCAATGTTCATAGTAAAGCCAGTAATATCAAAGATGTTAATGTATTGCACCAAAGAGCCTGTAGAAGACTACAGATGCCATTAAAGATGTTCTAAGTGCACTATCGATGATGTGTTGTAGTAAAAAACAGACCAGTCAAACCAGTAAGTGCTGAAAGATGAAAATCTTACTGAGCTATCTGGTTTTGAATGTTTGCTGTCTTAGATCTGGGATAAGAATACGTTGGAATGCAAGCGAATTCTCACTGGACACACGGGTTCTGTCCTGTGCCTGCAGTACGATGAACGGGTGATCATAACTGGATCTTCGGACTCAACAGTCAGGTGTGTGCTTGTGATTTGGAGCTTTCTATTTGCCTCTAAGATTTTATCCTTGCAAGCTGCTGAAATGATCTTTTCTTAAATGTGTGCTGTTCAATTGGTCCCGTGACGTAGTTCAGCGTATTTGTTCAGGGCTGTACTGTCCTTATTTATCAGATGTCCATGCAAATGGCTGTCAAGGAGAAATGAGAACCTAAGCAAAGGCCAGGCAAGGTCAAGATGACATAGGAAGGCCATCTGACATTTCACCAAGGTTTTGCATGTTTTGGTACTCCCTGATAATGTTTTAAATTACCTCTGAGAATAACTTTTTAAAAGTTGGTTGAAGTTTTCAAAGCAAGTTTGAAGGTTTAGTCATCCAGTGTCACTTAATTTTAACGAAAGATGTATGACTAGATCGCCTGTGACTTTTTAATTAAATTGCAGCATGATGTTTCTTTTCATTCAATCTTTCTAACCTTGCTTTCCTTCCAGTCTCCAGCAAAAGGCTGGGCACGTCAAATCAGCACTTGTTGTGCATGTTGTGCAGATTTGAAGTCCACTAGACATATTACAGGATCCCAGAGAGTCTTAAGACCCACAGTGTAAATACAAGCACTTATGATTTAGTGAATTGCAATATGAACTTGGATGTGAAGGAGCAAGTGTGTCTTCTCCATGTTGTTATATATTCTCTTCTTGTCAGAGTACAAACAATGCCCATGCAGTGAAGTTACAGACTTCAGCGTGTCAGTGGCCTTTTCTGAAGCTATTAGCCATGTGTTCCTATGGCTGCAAGCTCCTCATGGTTATCACCGTGCTTGCATGTAAACTACCACTGTTAAGCTAATAACCATTAAATTTAGTTCCTGACATGTGATGCATGCAGTCTTGTGGTGCTGCTAGATTTTGGAGTCCTATCATTAGTAGGAATCCAGAATTTCGGCAGCACTGCCTACCTCGAGATGGTGTGGGAACTGCACTGTGCTAAACAGATTATAAAAGAGAGGCTGATTTCTGTAACAAGCACTATCATCTTCCGTATCGGGCCAGGCAGGCCAAATTGCAGACTGGCTACTTGCCCAGAAATACTTTGTTTCCCACTGTATCTATAAATGTTTGTGCAGACCCCAGAGGCACATAGGATGCATCACTTTTATCCTTGGGTCTCCTCAGGAAGAGGGGCTTCATCCAATAGACGGTACAGATGGGCTCTTAATGCTTGTGAGATCTCAGGGATGCACTTGTCCAAAGAAGTCAGTAGGTCTCCAGCTCCTGTTCAGTTTGGCAACCCTATCTGCAAACTGCTCATATGTTAATGGCTCAGGTCTTTAGTCTGTGAGTTTTTCTCCTTTGCATTTTGTAATTGGAATGTAGTTTTTGTTTCCATTTATAGTCCATAAGTCGATGCACTTCAGCCTCCATATGCTAGAAAATAAGGCGTTAGAAGTCCTTCTCACATCTTGCCTTTTCTTAATGCTCACCTTACTGGCAGAGAAAAGTTTTAACTTCTGCAGTGTCTGATGTGCCTGATGATACAGCCATTTTCTGCTGTCACGGACTGTAGCTGGGATACAGGTGTGATAGTGCCAAAAGAAATCTCTTTATGGAGGATAAAAGAAGTTTGCAACAGAATAGCCCAAAAGAAACATTTTCAAGGCTTAAAATCTTCATTTCAAGTCCTAGAAGTTCCGTATGGAGCTTTTGTCTAACTTTCGTCTTAAATTATCTTTCAGCTGAAACAGTTGGTTCCACTAACATTAAATTGACATAAATGCTCTTAATTTGGATATTCAGCACATTCCTGGAATGTAGCTGTGTACCAGATCCACTGCAGGGTAAATGCAATTCGTGGTGCAACTTGTGTCAATTACTTATATTTGTTTGAAAAGTATTAACTTGTCTTCTGCTTCTGCTTAGTTGATAGTCCCGTGAGAGAGGTCAAAATTAAACCTGTCACTGAACTTGCTTCTCCAGAGGTCATGATTAAGTACTCATTGACTGGAAATGGAGTGTGTGGTAGGCTGACACAACCAGGAAACAATCAGTCTTTAAGGCCATCAATCTCATACCTTTCCTTGGCACTAAATTCACTTAATTAAAGAACGCTTTTTTCCTGGCTGTGTTATTTTTATGGTGTTAACTGCATTGCAGGGGTTTGGGCTGCTGAACTGTCTCAACGTATGCATAATCAACAGGTTTGTATAATACATCTTTTAATGAACTATTTAATAGATGTAGATATAACTTGTGGTGTTTGCTTCTCTAATATTGCTAGAGAGTCAATTACCTCTCTCCATCCCTCTCTTGCTCTGCAGGAAATCCACTGTAAAGTTTTTTAACTCTCTTCTCTCTGGTTTGAAATTTGAAACTTTAGGGTGTGGGACGTGAATGCAGGCGAGATGCTGAATACGCTGATTCACCACTGTGAAGCAGTACTGCACCTCCGCTTCAATAACGGCATGATGGTGACATGTTCCAAAGACCGTTCCATTGCTGTGTGGGACATGGCTTCACCAACAGACATCACCCTGAGGAGGGTGCTAGTAGGGCACCGAGCTGCCGTCAATGTGGTGGACTTTGATGACAAGTATATTGTATCAGCATCAGGTGACAGAACTATAAAGGTGAGGTGTTTCAGATGCTTTTCATTTGCAGCACTGGGATATTTGATAACCAAGAACAGTGACCAGACAGGGAAGACGGTCCTTGGCAGTTATCACACAGACCTTCCTTTAGAAGCAGTGTTCTTCCTGCTGCTCCTTTCCACTTGTCCCTCCTCTGTTGAGCTTGCACAACTTGTTTACAGAGCTGTATGGCAAATCAGATCTGGGTACAGATGCAGTTGAAAAAGGACTTTTTTTTTCTGTGTTCTTTTTTGACTTGACCGCTTCCATAATCTGTTTCAGCATCAGTCATTCAGACAGTTGTCAGAGGGCAGCATGGGGGCAAAAGTGAAGGTGAGGGGGTAGGAGTCACTTGTGTTACTGTTATGATCCCAATCTGCCGCATTAAAACTGAGGAAAATCAAGATCCTGTGTAGACTAAATCACAGCCCGAGAGTGCTAAAGCCTGATTTTGGAAGATCATGCTCATACGGTGTGGCAAAAATCTTCTGTGTACAGTGACCCAAGCTGCTAACAGTTGCAGACTATAGTCACAAGTCATCAGACAGGTAATTTTCCTAGTCTTAATGATAGCATCTTCAATTAAGAGCATTCTGGATGCACCTATATATCATACAGATGCTGGCTTTTATTAGTCTCTTCTTAATAATTTTGTCTCTGTGTGGTTCCCTCCCCCCTTCCTGTCACAGGTATGGAACACTAGTACCTGCGAATTTGTGCGCACCTTAAATGGCCACAAACGAGGCATTGCATGTCTGCAGTACAGAGACAGGCTAGTAGTGAGCGGCTCTTCAGATAATACTATCAGGTGAGAGACACACTCCCTGTTGCAGAGTTCTGTGCAAGCACGTTGTCTCTGATTCCCTGGAATGCACAGAGGTTAGGCAACTGAAGTGCTCTGTACCCTTGTCGTCTTTGAAATACGCTTTCTTTGGTATGGAACATTGGGAACTACTGGAAAGAGATATTAGAAGCCTGTTTTGCTGTGTTGTCTTTTATCCCCTATATCTCAAGAGTCCCATACTAATCAACAAGTTGCATTGCTGTGACAATTCTGGTATATGAAAGAGCTGGCAAGTACCACTTTCTGTGATGTCCTCTTGTGATATTTTAATTGGGCTATGTGTCTAGTTAAAGGGGTCAGATTTGCAGTAAGAGGCATTTAATCCTCTGCAGAAATCCTCCTGGGCTCTTGCCAAACTCTTCTTGTGGTACTTGGCACCTGGTTAAGTTTGGAACAGCTGGTTTAGAGCATGAAGTTCAGTTTGCTGCCTTTTGCACTTCTCCAGCTGTCCTGGTTGCAATCTGAGATTTAACTCCTTCTGGTATCAGGAGCCAGGATATCTCCCTAGATCCTGCAGCTGCTGGCAAGCTTGAATCATAGTGTACATGACGTAGTGAAATGGCTCTGTCGTGCGAACAGGAGTAAGAGTAATCTCCCTTTTGTCTTTGTCATTGCTTTAAATAATTGTTTGCCTTCTGATACAACTTGAAAGCTGGATAGCATAAGCAGAAACCCTTCACTTTGCATGTCAGTAATAATTTCTTCTCAGTGAGAACGATTCACGCTACTGTTTGCCCATGAACTTTGCTTGCAACACGCTGCCTCTCCCTGCTTTGCATTCTGTAGGAAAATGGTGGTCCTTTGGTTGACATCACCAGGTCATTGTGCCAGATTTTAGTATAGGGCTGTCTGAGAGCATAACCAAGAGAGCTGGAACTTCTGTCTCTTGATCGGGGGAAAAAGTGTTACAGGCATTGTGTAAGAGCAGAACCCCTTACACATGGTGAGAACTCCTGCACTTCGGATAGAGAAAAATAACCCTCTGCAGTTGTACTGTGAAACTTGGTCTCAGAAGTAGAGTAAGTAATAGTTAAATATTACAGCAGTTAGGGAAGGATCTAAAACATGACTTCTAATGCTAATAAAAATAAATGTCAAGATAGTGATAACGCTAAAGAGGAATACGGTTACTTTTATGCTTACATTGGACAAAATCCCTAGTTGACAGATACATTGTGCTAGAATTTCAAGAATCTTGGCAGTGAATCTTAATGGAAGTCAAGTTTGGCAGCTGTGTGGGCAAGGCACGAGACTTACCTGGTCACGTTGTTTTCTCCCAGCCATTAGCAGAGGGCATAAGTCAGTGGAAGAGTGATTAAGAAAGGGCAGGTTACCAAGTCATCTTTGTGGGTGGCTTGGTGCTTTGTGTGTTTGATTTTAATCCACTATAAAATGCCACATGCTGTGTGTTGACCTTTGGTAGAGGCTGTCTGCTGATACAGAATTTGAAGTTCGTCATTCCTCAGTTGCAGGGAAACTTTTTTCTAAAAGGTGACTGTGATTTCTAGTTTCGCAAGTGCAAATGTAAGGACATGTGAAGTAGCTGAGAAATCAGTATCTTCCTTCTGTAGGGAGACTCTGTGTATGAAAATGATTTCGGTTTTGGTTTAGGCCAGAGATTTCAGCAGTGTAAGAGGACACAGCTCCATAGGCATTGCTATCATTGTGCCAATTTCCACCTGGTAGAAACTGGTCCATCAAGTTTAATCCAATTACTTCAGTATCTTAGCTTCTGGGGCCGAAGTTCTTAATTGCTACAGACAAGCATGGTATAAAAAAGGGCGGGGGGGGGAGAGAGAATTTAGAGCAAGAAGACAGAATCAGACTACATCATCTTGGGTTAATTTTTAAACGAGTGGTTGATTTGCATATGTGTATTCAGCCTCCAGTGTGTGCACACATGAGGATCTGATACTGGACTCTTTAGACAACAGCATTCTCTCTAGGAGATGCGGATTCAGGCTCACATGCCTTCTGTGTATCTTCCAGCTCTGGCAGGACGTCAAGGGAATTAGAGGCCGAGACAATTGCAGGCCTCCCTCTACTTCCAAAAGTTCTCCCACAGCTATAGGAAGGAAGAGTGGTAGTGTTTTTGACTGTGTACACTTTGTAGTGAATTTTTTTAGTTAGTTCTCAAGCTTTCAGAGTAGTTCTCTTATTATTTGGTCCTTTGGCTATTTAAAGAAGTAGAAATTTGAGAATGTTATCAAATCTGGGAGGTACCCTTGGCACCAATTCTGCTGGGAGATTCTGCTCTTACATAGCAGTTATCCCTTTTGTACGTGAAGGCCCATTCCCCACATGGCTAGGGATGTGATCATCTCTTCTAATCCCATTCAGATTCAGGTAAAACCTCAAACTGGGCCCTGAAAATACAGGCCTGAATTAGTGTGATGCAACCTTCCAGAGCTGCTGGCAATCTCAGGATTGATGGCAAGGAATGGAAACACATGGCACAAGAGTTCCTGGCACAAGATTGCACTTCAAACCTTTCTGCACCAGTTCATTTCTGGCATTGTCCATCCTGTTTACAGTCCTTGAGAGACTTAATGCTCTCTGACCAGCCAGAGTGCCTTTGGCTGACCTTTGCCATGGAGTTGCTTGCTTTGACCTTGACTGGTGTGCTCGTACTCATGTGAAAACTATTGGGATCTTCACAGATTTCTGAAAGATCAACTTCATGGATCGAAGAATCACCTTGTGCTCCTCGTTGGCCTCAAACGTGTGCATAGACAAATCATTTCCCAGTTCCACAGTGACGGAAGAGTTCTGTTTATTCTTCTGTTATCCAAAGTGAGAGCAGCTTGTCGTGGTAGGACAGCTGCAATCATTATCCACCAACCTTGGGTACATGTCCACTGGATCTGGATTATTCCCTGGGATGCCTCAGGAGTGAAATATGTGGGGACATTTTATCTCTTTCTTTGTCTGTCTTTCAAGGAAAGTGACCTGACCCCTCAGCAGCTGTGCTGCTTTGAGATGTGTCGCCCAGAGAAATTCCACAAACCACCCATATTTCTCACTACTGGGAAGTTCATGTCAGTCTGAACGCAAATTGAATGAGCATTTAAGAACATTTGTGACTGCTTTCTTTCAGCCATGTGTCAGAGAGCCACAGCAGATACTGCTGTTGAATGATGCCTGTATGAACAGAGCATGTCTCAGCCAGAGGTGGAACATGTCAAAGAATTTCAGTTCTTGTAGGCAAATAATCTTCCTTTATCCATGGTAACTGGGAGTCATGTCAAAGAGCTTCAAGCATTTCTTAAATATTTTTCGAGGTAGTGTGTAAGTGTAAAAATTAATGTATTTTAATTTATTTTCCATGTTAAAAATCCTTCACAAAGCCCAAAACTGTGGGATATTTACAGTTGAGAGAATAATGCATTGCTGGGTCTCTTACTAGGATACTGTGTACTGGTTTTGGTGCCAGAACTTTTTTAAAATATTGGATTATTAGAAACAGCAGAGAGCCACAGGAATTATTTGAGAGCAAGAAAGAAATTCATTACAAAATAATAAGCATAAGAGTGCCCATTTTAGCTTATGCACAAGGTGCCTAGATTACAGAGTAAACACCTTCGGTGGGAGAATGACAAATAAAAAGGGCTTGTTAATTCTTGTACCTTTCACCACTGTATTGATGTCTTAATTTGCCTGATGGTAGTCTCCAAATCAGAAATAGGCATGTAAGGGTACAGAACGGGGTGCATGCCCTGTGAAGGTGGTGTTACCCTTTGGAACAAGCTGCCAGGGGGATTGGTGTGTCTCCCTCTCTTAACGTTTTAAAATCAAGGCAGGATACTTTTATGAAAAATCAACTTCAGTAAAATAGAGTTATGAGGCTCACTGTGAAGATAGCTGGGAGATACCTTGTGTTACTAGAGCAGTAGATGCTAGACGCAACTGGTCTTAAAATTTTTGAATCTCTGACTCATCTCCCATGTGATACTGTAATCTAACAGGGTCACATTGAAAAGCATGCATCCACTTAACTGCAGGAAAAGGAGTGGTGAATGTAGTTTGTTTCTTCTTTATTGTTTCATCATAATCTTTATTTCCAAGTTTCTATTAACTACAAGCAAAGACCAAGTGTTTCATTGCAGTGATCAGATATTCAAAAATTCTTAGTGCTTCTTTGTACTCTCTTCCAGGCTGTGGGATATCGAGTGTGGGGCATGTTTACGAGTACTGGAAGGCCATGAAGAGTTGGTGAGATGCATACGCTTTGATAACAAGAGGATAGTCAGTGGGGCATATGACGGGTGAGGCTGTCAGTGCAGTCAATACCTTGCATCTTCCTGTCTGTCTCAGTGTCTCACATCCCACTTTGATGTATCTTCCTTGTAAATATTAGACTCCATGTCTGTCATACCAAGAGGACCTTTTCATGGCCAGTAAATTAGGACCATGCTACAAAGTATACCTTTTTTTCTTCTTTTGAAACAAATCAGTGTGGTTTGATGTGTGCGGTCCAGTTCTTCAGCTTGTAAGAATATCTGACCAACTCAACCTGAAACCTCTTCTAGCTGAACCACTAGTAAGAACAGTCTTTCCCATCTGTGGTTATGTTTTCTGGACCATTTGCCATTACAGACTAGGTGTCTGCACTCCCACATGTTTCTGTTGGTTATTACCACCTGCTTTCTGTGTGTTTTACTTTGGTGACAACCTTTTCTTTTTTCTTCCATTACGCTCTCTAAGCTTTACAAAGGGGAAATGCAAGAACCAGGTCTCAAGAGCAGAAGGACTGCTGTAATTTTCCTTGAACTGGTGTATTAGCTAAGCTGTACTAACAGTTAATTTTTTTCTGTGAGCACTTGCTCTTTTCTCTGTAACAGAGCCGTGGTGTTTGTCTGTTTTTTCTCTACTAGGAAAATTAAGGTATGGGATCTTGTGGCTGCTTTGGACCCCCGTGCTCCAGCAGGGACTCTCTGCTTGCGAACCCTTGTGGTAAGAGGTTTTGGTAGGGGTGGTCGAGGGGACAGAAAAGCGTGCTTCGTCAGGGTTGTCTTGAGTCATGAAAACTCAAGTCAGCTTAGCCCCACTCTGCAGGATTTAGAAATCATTTCTAGGGGTCTGGCTTTTTTGGGTGTCCAGCTTTTTTCTTAATGTTGCAAGCTATAAAGCGTTAAAAGTTAGAAGCTGTGGAGTTTTCACTTGCTTTTTAACAGTTTTGTTCTGTGATTTGAAGTTAATAACTAAATCCGTTTTTGAGACTTGTCCTTCTTGAAATCCACGTGCTAGTGTGTTTACTTCAACCTGTGTGTACTTGATGATGTAGTAGTAAGTTGTCTGAATTGTTGTCATGAAATTTCTTAAAGAAAAGTAGTACATTCCAAATTTGAGGAACAAGAACAAAAACACCCTTGGGAGGGCTTCTAAGTGGCTTTTGGGTGTTTAAAGAAAAAGCAGGTAGGGACTGGAACAGACAGTGAAATTACCTCATCCTTAAACAGCAACAACTACTTGCATGCCATCCATTGGTATTTAGTGCAGGTCTGATGATGGTGTGGTTAAGATGTCATTGTTTGAGTGTTAAGAATGTTCACAGTCATGCTTAACAGTGGCTCTGCACTGGTCTTATAATAATGTGGGAAAGTTGTGAGAAAAATGGCAGTACAGCCAAGGCCGTGGGATGGTTTCTGGAAGCATTACTCCATCACATTCACCCCAAAAAACTTGCAGTGATGCTGCTCTGACAGCACTTGCCCTGGGGATAAAGAAAGATTTCAATCTAGTACCAAATTCTCATTGAAAAAGAAGTACTAAATTTATTTATTTTTTGGATAAGAAATGTTTGGGCAGTGTTAGACCTTTTCCTGCTGTGGCATGTGACTGTAGTCTGTGCTCTAAACCAAGATCATACTGAGGCTGTCTGATTCTCTGAAAGTGTGGTTACTTCTCACCAGCTGAGCTATGTTGGCTGACCTTCTGCACACTCATCGACCACCTGAATTGCTACTGTTGCTGTAGGTTTCACTGAAGTATTTTACTTCACATTTGGTGCAGACTGTGAGGGTTACGGTGACTCAGCTGACAGGCAGTAGATCATTAAGCCATGCTAACTCTTTTCCAATCATGTATTTGGACCATAAGCTGCAGAGTAAGGGTCTGTGAGAGCCTTGGATGCCTGCAGGTGCTATGTTGAAAGACCTTCCTGTTAGCCAAATAGAACTGCAAATAGTTTCATGGCTGAAATCCAGAAAAAACCTTTGTCATCAGCCACCCAGTTGCAAACTATGGAACAACTCTGTGCTCATGAGCACATATCCTGAGAGTCTAAGGCTTCAGCTTGGTATTAGCAGTGTTCCTGCTCCAACCTGAGACAAATGTGTGCCTAGTAACCTGTGGACTTAAATTAAGTCGTGTGATTTCCTCTGCATTTTCCAGCAGTGGACAGCCAAAGTGCCCCAGCTAATTATATTATAAATCAGAAGCGGTGGGATGGAAACACTGTAGGAATCTCAACACATGGATACTCATAAATCCCTGTTTGATAGTGATGCAGGGGGCCAGAAGAGGGGAGGCAGAGGAGGCTGTTGTGGTGCTTTTAGGACTTTTCACGTTTATGACAACAGGGCGTCCTTATACCCACTTACCCATGGTTTGTTTTTTTTTTCTCTTCCCTCGGCCTCCAAAATTAAACCTGGCTGCACAATGAACATCGTGAGTCTCCTGCTGCTTGTGTTCAATTTTCAAACAGTAGGAGGAAAGTGCACAGATAACAAATGCTCTCTGCATGCCAGGTCCCTTCCAGTTTTGTCTTCCGTTAGCCGGAACAGCGGCCACATGAATTTGACAGAAGCTTTCCAGGCACAGAATAAGCACACAGTTCAGCTTTCCTTATCAGGTTCAGGTCCTTGTGGCCTCAGCTTAGGGTGTGCAGTCTGCTTATTGCCACTGCAACAGCAGAGGGCAGGTGCTGTGGGGAACTCCTAGGGCAACCTTACTTAGCCTACAGTGGCTGGGAGAAAAAAGGGAGTTTTGGAAACAGGCTTTGGAAGTACCTCTCTGTCTGTCTTGGCGTCTCTGTGAGCCGACCCTCAGTGAATCTGACTGCCATAGTGATATTTTTTAGCAAGAACTTCACTTACTTCACCGCTACAACACAGACTCTGGAAAAACATTTCTCTTTGGAATAGATGGGGAGGTAGAAACTCATAAAGTGTCTTTAAGACAAATTTGAGTTATGGTTAGAAGATCAGAAAGGTTCCAATTCCTGGATCTTTTTAAAAAATTATCTTAAAAATAGAATCTGACTTTTGTGCATGTGTATTTTCAGTTAATTTTAAAAATGCACAATTTCACTTTAAAGCAGCTGTTGTGCTTTGCAAAGAGCTGTATTTTTGTAGTCCTGTGTGATAAGACAGAGGCTTCCCATTTAGTAGCGAACAATTCTCTTTTGTCTAAATATTTGAGAAACCTGTATTTTCAGTACTAAAATATTTTAAAGCATGTTGTTTTTCCTATCCCTAGGCTCCTCACGACATGTAAGCACTGAAGAGAAATATGCATTAATAGAAGAGCTAGGGCTCACTCTACTTGCATAGTTTCTGTTCCCTTCTGACCAAGGAGGCCACTGTTCACTCTTGCAGCAGTGTAAGCACCGGGAAAAAATAGACACCACAACAGGGAAAGCATAGCAGATTTGCTCTGTGATATCCAGGATTTTGCCATTACTGTCTGTTAATTACGGTCTGAACTCTTGCCAAATCGTCATGCCATTTCTACTCAGCCTCAGAGCAGAATGCAAACTGCCTATAAAGAGTGCCCTTTCTAGTTCATATTTTTAGAACTGCTTAAGAGGAATTATTACTGTGTCACTGGACTTTACAACAGGCTCCTTAGTGTCTTCCAGTGTTAAGCTCTTTCCTCTTCAGTAGTGGCAATGGTGCCATGTCTTGAATGCAAAGTTCTCATCTCTCCCCTGTAACCTACTGCATCTGGAAATGCTGTGATTTCAGGAAGGAGTTTCACCATGGAACAAGGAAGACAGTGCTCCTATCAGCCTTGCCAGACTGAATTGTGTGGTGGAGGGGGTTTGGTTTGTTCTGCACAGTGCACGTCCAATATTGTGATTAAGGGATACAGTGGGATAACTGTAAGGTAAACTTTCTGTGAGCCAAGTACTCAGATACAACGAACCCTTTTCAGTGAAGGAGGGCCTAATTTGCACTATGTGATGGTGATGCACAGTGTTTCATGTGGGGTTTACTGAGAATGTAACACTAGAATCCAAGCCCGAGTTCACCTTCCCTGCTCCATCCAAAGTGCCAGCAAGTTTGTGAAGTAACATGCTATGTCTCCCACTTGCATTTAGGAGCATTCTGGAAGAGTCTTTCGACTTCAGTTTGATGAGTTCCAGATCGTCAGCAGCTCACATGATGACACCATCCTCATCTGGGATTTTCTGAATGACCCAGCTGCCCAAGCAGAATCCACTCGTTCCCCGTCCAGAACATACACCTACATCTCAAGATAAATAACACTACACTGGACCTCACACTCGCACAGGTAAAAAAAAAATTTAAAAAAATTAAAAAGAGGCTCAAAGGTGGCACTGGATGTAGTGTGAGCATGCTGCTTGAATAATTAGCTGGGTCTATCAGTATTTCTCATCTTGGTTGGACAGTAATTACAGTGTCCTGTAAAAGAACAGGAATGGGTTTGATACCTTAGAATAGGGACTTTATTTTAGGATTTGTGGTATGTGGTGCCTGAAGAACTCCTCCTCCTCTGTCCATCATCATCAATAATTAAATCAGCTATCACTGCTGTCCAGAAGGAAGAGGGTTTCTGCAGAGCAAGTAGAGCAGCTGCTGCCTAACAAGGGGATGCAGATGGCCTGACCCTGGGCAGTTGTCACCAGGCAGGAGGGTTTTGCCAAGAAGCATCAGCTTTATTCCCTCCCTCTGAAGTGGTGACCATTCTTCTCGCTCTGCAGTAAGCTGATTCAAGAGAACAGTGTGGCTAGGGAAGGAGACACTGAGGCACACGCCTAGGCAAATTAAATTGAGATGCATCAATGTGCAAAATCATTTACTGATAGTGCATAGCCCACTTTCTCTCTAGCACAGCATGGGTGGTTTGCTCATCACGTTACCCTTTTGTCTTGGTCAACCCAGTGTGGGAAAGACATAATGTTTCATATATTTGGATCAGTTTTAGAGTGGATTTGATGTATATGAGTGGAGTGGGTACATGCACCATTACTGTTAGTAGCTTGAGAAAAATAGCAGAAGAGCTGACAGGCTTCTGCAGGGGGCTGTCCACGGTGGCATTTTACCATGAAAATGCTCCATCGTGGGGAACATCCTATATCCTGTTTGATTGGTAAATATACAGCGATGCTCCGGAGCTGTCAGATCAGCCATCTTGATTTTCTCAAACACTCTGGTCAATCAGATGTTCTTCTAAATCACTAAAAGGTTTAGTACGAATGGGGTTTGTTTGGTTTGTTCTTTTTTTTGTTCCCAGGACTCATTTAAGCTGCAGTATTTAAATTATCTGCCAATGCCAGGACAAAAGAACTATCCACGTAACCAATACTTGCTGAAGAGAGAGGCTCTCAGACTTGTTTCTGGAACAAAGTTGGCATGCGGTTGATCTCAGACAGGGTCTACTCAGCGCGGCTGACTGCTGAAGTGCTGCTATATCAGAAGATTACTTTTATCTTTCATGAACAGTTAACATTTTTAAACCTTCCCATCCCTTTCCTCCCTTGTCCCCTCTTCCTGTTCACTCCTCTTCCCTTTGCCCTGTTTGGTTCCCCTCCAAACCCAGTCACAGATGTCCTATGAATATATTTAAGATGTTGCCAGAACGTGTTGCTTTGCTGTTAAGCAGAAGACTTATAGCCACAGTGCACCCTGCTGAGAGAGTCACTTCAGGGTGGGTGGGAGGATCAGTGGGAAGGAGGCTGCTAATCTCAGACTGAAATCAATATCCATTGCTAGGCCTCTGAAAAAGCATTCAGCTCTGAAGAGCAACAGAAACACTTACAACCTTACAACAGCCAGACCAGCCCGCGCCCCCCTGCCCCCCGCCTGACTTCCCTGCGGCTTTTGGCTGTTCTGACTGCAGACCTATTTTCTGTGGAGAGAGGACCCTTGAAATTTGACTATTATGAGGCAAATCCATCTTTTTCCTCTCCTGCCTGCTCTGCTAACCCTTTGGAAGCTGGATGTGTATTGTAGTCTCCCTTAACATCTGCTTGGCTGGGGAATGCTAGTCAATGAAAAGTTAAAATCTCTTCTGCCAAAGTTCCAAGCATGATGGACTGGAGCTGAGATCCCATCCACCCCCGCCCTGGGTGAGACGTTGGCTCAGGGCAGTATTTCAGTAGCAAAGGGATTGTCTGTACCATCTTCCTCCTGCTGTTCTCCCTGAAGACAGTGTGTTGCTGATGGCTTACGAATCATTCTGTAAATTGGAGGAAGGTTGAGGTTGGGGTGAGGAGAAAAGCTGATCATTGCTCTTTTCTTTCCATTCCTCCTCCCCTCAGAGATCGGCTGTAGCTGGGTGCTGGAAGAGGGAGTTGCTAAAAAACTTGTGGAGCTCTCAAGATCAAGCCACCCTAGAGTGGAGACGCTACACAAACATTCTGGCCATGACAGTAAGATTTTGCTCACATGAGCACCAATGGGGCACAGTCCCCTGGTGATGACACATGGGTAACATGAGTATGGCCATAAATACAGTCAATACAGTTAGCAGTGGCTCCAGGCCAGTGCTGCAGCATTTCTGGGGCTGGCCCTGCTAGAAAACCTTTGGAGGGAGACCCTTTGGTGTGCTTCTCTAACCTCTGTGCATGCTGCATTGCGGTTTAGGGACACAGGCTGATTAGTCCCTTTGCTGATAGCTGAGCTGGATCTTTGCTTCCTAGCTGAGGCTTTTGCAAATTGCCATTATTTGGAAGATAAAAATAGCCCTGAAGAGCAGGGACATGAGAAACAATTCTGCATGTCTCTGAACTAGGCAGAGGGGTCTGGAGGAAAACAGCTGTTTTTACAGAGCTGGAAGGAATTGCAGCAGGCCTGCATTTGGATCAGGAAAGGCTGTGTAAAGCAGTCCCTGGCCATTCCAGGTTTGGGCCCAGGTCTTCCGCTGTAGGTCTTGAATAACCTCCACTGCCTTAGTGGGGAGTTGCTTTGATCCCACAGTAGGAAATCAGGGCCCTTCGTCTCTGGGCTGGAGGGGGTTTAAACAGACTTTGATAAAACCCTCTGAACTTGGAACTTTGCAGATGGGAAATTTTTTTAAGCTATTCTCATAAACTTCACTTTGCTGAGGATGCAGTTGCATTGTTTCTAATAGCTTGGGATGCGCTTTTTCCACCAATGAAATTTTGCAAGGAGCTGGGACAACAGTCCCCAAAGAGCAGTTCAGAGGGCTTAAATCATTTTGGTGACAGCTAAGACAGACAAGAAGGCAATGGAGTTATGGAGGAAGGGAAAGCTGATGCTTGGGGAGTACCTAGTGCAGTTCCTGAAGCATGTGGGCAGCAGTGTTGAGGACTCAGCTCCCTGTATTTTCAATGAGCCTAAAGACTACATCAGTTCTAAAGAGCATCTCGGGGCGTGTGGTATCACTCCTGGTTTCTGTTTGAACTATTACTGTAAAAGAGTCAAACAGGTTAATAACTCAGCTCTGTTCAGGTAACACTGACAGTGTGACTTACCTCTGCAGAGTCATAAAAGTTGTGACTCACAATAGCAAGTTCACCCACAACTAATTTTGGCACTACTTTGAAGTCTAGGAAGGCTGTTCTGGATTTCAGGCAGCTCTACATATCAGGCATACTGCAGTCCCAAAGCCAAAGTGGCAAGGGAACAGAGAGAATCAAAGTTTACATCCCAAACTTTTCTGAGTCTTATTCTTGATGTTATTTTAACACTGTTCCTCTAAGTTCAGTTATTACAAGGTCTGCAGCATGGTTGCATATCAGCAGGTGTTTACATGACCTTGGCTGTGGATTTAATAGCTATTTTCCTCAGTTTGGCCATCCTCTGTCTTTTATATTTAGGTTATTGTAGAAAACATTGATTTGTTACTCCAGCCTCTGAAGGCTGCAGAACTTCCTAATATTTTAATTGCATCTTTGTGGGCAATTCCTGCAAGGATGCATTTTACTTTGCTAGTTGAAAGAATTTGGGAGAACCGAAAGACTGGCTGGCCAGACATGGAGACACCACCATTGCAGATTTTCCTTGGTTGTCATAGCCCCTCTGCTCCATGCTGCTTCTAAGCACTGTTGGGTCTTTAAGTGGTACCGTAGTTTGAACTCTGCTGTATAGAGCTGTTTAAGGTACAGTTAGTGAGCAACAGCTGAAATCCATTTTTGGCACACAGTAAGAACAGTGTCTCACCCTCAAGAAGGGACTGTGTCTGGGTACTTCATACAGAACCGCAGAAGGGTGAGGGTTCTTGCCCCACTCCCCGAGTTGTATAAATTTTCCAATAGCTAAGAAGGAAACTGAAGTTAACTGATCTAACTTGAACTTGAAACTGCCACAGCCTGACATTTGGTGGTGTTTATTGTGCACCCAGGGAGGAGCCATCTGGTAAGTAGATCTCCCAATGTCAGAAGAAAGTGGCTTTTTCAAACTTCCCCCCGCCTCCCTTAGGATGTGTGTGTGTGTGTGAGTGTGCAAGAGTGCATGTGAGAGAGACGTTTCAGCATGAACTGGATGGATAATCTCTCAGCCAGGTTGGAGTAATTGCAGAGTTTATAATGAAAAGAACTAGAACATGCCTGCTGAAAGGAGATGAAAAAGGGCTGGAAGCGTCTGTGGGCTTTAAGTGTTGCACATTGCTTTGAAATGAAATACCTCTGCTGCATAGAGATCGGCACTTCTCCCACAAGTAGGAAGCTCATGCTAGCCTTCCCCCTTGGACTATGGGATGGAAAGTGCTGGAGGTGTGGGACATTCAGAGCAGGACAATCCATTACGGCCACACTGTCTCCTGCTTGTGACTCCTTTGTAATAGGGCACAGTTTTGCTGCAAATATTTCTCATCCTCAGAGGAATACAGCTTGCTTTAAAATATGCAAATAGAAGCATGAAGGAATTTGCAGCAAGAAAACTTCTGCAGCTGTCTCCTCTGGGGCAGCTCTCTCTGCTCCCCGTTAATCTTCAGGGACAGACACATCCGCTGTTGGAATGGAAGGATTCAGGTGACAAGTTGAGAAGTCTGTGGTCATCGGAAACGTTGAAATGCTTTACACTTGTTTCTAAACTGGAAGCTGACTTGGACCACCATGCTCTACCTACCCGCCACCTGCTCCTGCTCCAAAGGATCCTTTTTTCTTTTCTTAATTTTTTTTTGAACACTGAAAAAGCTGGAGAGTATCATGTGCATTTCTCCACTCCCAGGTATATGTTTCCTGCCCCTGCCACGTGTTCCTTTCTCAGTCTGAGCAGAGCTGCAGGCTTGGTTTTGAGGTGTTTGGCATCCTGGCTCTGATGGGAAGCACATCTCCAGGTTCGGCTCTTTGCCTAACTTTGTTAGCTTCCTT
The DNA here is from genome assembly GCA_013397275.1 of Burhinus bistriatus. Classification (NCBI taxonomy): domain Eukaryota; kingdom Metazoa; phylum Chordata; class Aves; order Charadriiformes; family Burhinidae; genus Burhinus; species Burhinus bistriatus. The sequence goes on from VYXH01002076.1 coordinate 20,360, forward strand.
TAACACCATTTTAGATCTGCCTTTTGTGGCTGATGATTCCTAAATTCGCTTGGGGGGAATATTTGTGTTTGATAGATCACAAATTCTAGCAGCTTTTCCTAGCTAGAGAAGGGGACGAGAAGGAGCAGCCAGCCTTACTACTGCAGGCTTGCTTTTAATTGTGGGAGGAAAAGGAGGAGACAACCCAAACAGTTGAAAGCTAGGGAGGGGGTGTGGGGATGGAGATGGATCTCTACAGAAGTGGGGACAATGCTGAAAATAGATCTCTTAGCCTGTGTAGTTGACTCGGAAGAATAGAAGGTTTCTATAAGAACATCAGAAGTCATCTGGAGGTAATCAAGTAAGGCCTCCAACTGTTGAACTTGTCAGTTGATGCCACTTTTAGGTTGTTCTGAGGACATGAGGAGAAAGGGACAGTCTGAACTGCACTTGCTAAGAGAAGAATTAACTTTGTCAGGGTCTCCAAGTGGCATGCATGATGCATCTGACATGCTGAGCCTTGCCCTACTGTTGTTCCCCCCAAAGCAATAACCAGCAGCTTCCCAGAAGGAGGGGGGGAACAGCAAGTGACCCAGCTGTCCCCAGAAGAGGTCTCCATATGAAATCCCTCTGTCCTCCTGCCAGCAAATCCCTACCAGATTGATTGGCTTGAGGGGGCCACAGTCTTTCTGTCCCCACTTTTAATTCAGAGTCTCACAGAAGCAGCAGGTCCCTTGGGTGCATTCCTTCTCCACAACCCTAGCAGTGGCTTGAGAGGAGCTGCTGCCTGATGAGGCTGAGCATTTGGCTTCCCCTCCTTTCCCCCTTACCCCATTTTTTTTTAAATGAGGTGTAGCTAAACTACGGGCAAATTCCCAAAGCGTCTCTCCCAGCGTGAGCCTTGGCACACTGCCACAATAAATGGTCATTTGTCATGTCAGAAAACTCTTCCTGTGACTTTGTGCTTGTTTCCAAAGACCGCTGGGCTTTCCACATTTGTTGTCCAGCAGATATCCCATGGGAGTTGGCAACACTGGTTAATCCTTAGTGATGTTGATATTCTCAAAATCAGAGAGATGCTGACATACATGGATTTACAACAAGCCCTTTAGATATTGTAGCAAACTCCTAAATAGGTCCCTTTTTTTAATAGCCTATCACCCTAAAAGTTATCCTGATTTCTGCTCAAGTGGGGGCCAAGTGCAGCTGTGGCCAGAAAATCAGCATGAAATAGTCTTCATCACAGTGCAGCTCTGCTCGTACCTGTATGATGAATAACGATTTGTTGCCTTTATAGGCAAAGTGTTTTAATCTGCTGGCACTCGAGCACTGGTTTATGTCTGAGCAAAGCTCCATGTGCAGGAGGAAGGCAGGCCAGCCTGTCCCGGGCTGTTTGCAATGGCTTTTACAAGGAGCTAGCTGGGAGAATATTTTGGCAATTCAGTGTGAAAATCTGGAGCTGCTTTTGAGCATAAAACTTTGCTTTCAGCTACTTTGTCTTTATCATGTGAGGCATTGCAGGGCTCATCCTAGCCACAGTTTTAGCATGGCACAAAAATAATGTGGACCTCAGCAAAGTGTAACAGAACCCGTTTCTCCCAGTCATTTTACATCACTACCTTTAGGAGAGCTGCATGCCTGCCAGGCCAGCCTATGCTGCATTGCTCCTGCCTGCTCAGGCTGAGCCAGGTGTGGAGGTGGGAGAGGTGAGAAAGAACATGGTTTCTCCAGAGTTTTCTGTTTGTTACTCTGCTATATTTGTTATCTGGATTCTTAAGTAATGAGTGCTTTGAATTTTGTGATTATGTTACGGTGATGTGTAGTTGATGTACTAATGTTCACTTGAGCTAGGATCATGGTAACAGTGTGGTTTTGTTTTTTTTTTTTAACTGTTCAGAAAATAACTTAAATACAAATACAAAGATTAAGCTGTGAATCTCTCCTGTTTTCCTTTTGGGGTGAAGGACACTGTCAAAATATCAATCAACCCTGTATCTTCCCTGCGCCCCGTGTATGCGAGTCACACTTCTACACATGCGCTGTACATGACATTTGCAGCATGAACACCTGGAAGTGCTGCGGCCATAAGGTGGTCGGCTTTGCCCCGAGGCCTGGGTAGACGCAGCTTCACAGGACACACGGAGTCTGCGGTAGCCAGTCCCACCTCAGAGCTGCCGCTCATTGATGAATGCAGCATAAAAGACTGCTCTGGCCAGTGGAAAAAACACTTATTCCTAAAACCACAGCATACTTTTTAATTAACAAACTCTCCATTCATAGCTGATGGCCTCTGACTGGGGCAAATGAGTCCACCCTGTAAGCCAGAGAATGGATGTGACTGACACAGAAGAGCTGGAGCCATCCTGCCCATTAAAAAAGTCGGGGGGAGAAGCTATAAAGACTTTGTGTTTTTCTGGGTACTGTTACAAGATCCTGGTAGGAGAAGCACAAATTTGTTTTATAAGCTAATCAGAATCCTGCTGTTCAATAATGAGTGAGTAATTGACATATCGCAGTACTGCCACGCAGCTCCATGGCTGGGGATGCTGTCATGCTTATGGTTTGCCCGAATTTTAATGCAAGCACCCTTGCCCTCAGAATACCTTTCTCTTAAAAACACTGCTTGGATAGCAGCCTTGGATCTTTCCATTTTTACTTAAAATCCCCTTTTAAAACAAAGGCCACCACAGTTTTAAGATGCTGACTCCTGGGGTGGTCAGAAAACAAACCAACCCCGCACTCCCACCATCTCTCTCCCTGCTGGCTCCATTCTTGGGAGCCAGCGGGGGACTGGAGATTGCAAAGGCTCCTGTTTTTCTGAAGTGCTGGGAGCAGGATTCCCATCACTTCCAATCCCTGTCTCTCCTTGTGACAGGGTTCCCAGCAGTCGTGTGCTTTGTTTGGCAAGGATTTGGGTTTTTTATGTATGTATATATCTATTTACACCGCTTTAACCTTTTCTGTTCCCTCCCTGCTCTTTCCTCCCATCAGATAATAGGTTTGGAAGAGGAATTGCAGTGACAGGCTTCATACATCGTTTTGGATTGGTCTGTGACACAGGATACAGCTTGATTTAAACAACCAGTGGCTGCCAGCGCACACAAATGAGACCCCTTACCTTTCGTACTCACAATCCCAGATCTCTGTGTGTAGCCAAACAACACATATACTACCCACACCTATGTGAAACAGGTTCTCCTTGTGGGTTATTTCTAGCCATTCTTTAGCTATTCCTTCCGCTTCTTCTCCTTGACGTTTAAAGATGAGGATCAGAGTATTTATTCTGGATTTCTAGGACTGGGACAGTGCTGTTCGGCAGGGCATGGGCTGGAAAACTCCCAGGAATTCTGCCATCACGTCCAAAAACTGAAGTACTAAAGAGAGTCTCTGAGAAAGAAAAGCGATTTCAATTGTAAATTTCCACTGGAAAAGAATGAACACCAGACAGCTTATCTTAAATAGATTCAGTGGTTAATTACCCTTTCTGTTTAAAAATGTGTGCCTTATTTCCACTTCAAATGAAGGAGGAAAGTGATGTTTACCATAGCTTCAAATTAACAGCATTTGATCAACCTACAGCTTTAAAATGAAATCTTCTGTTAGGGCTTTTTTTATTATATTACATACACGCTTTCCAGAGTATAGTGAGCTAGGTTTTGGAAAGGGGAAGTTGGCCAGTTCAGACCTGCTAGGCTAGGATTAATGTAATTCTTACGAAAAATGTTTAGGGTGAATTCAGCAGTTGGGTGGTGCTGCATCGGTTTGAAGAGGGTTAGCATGGCAAGTTCTCAGCAGAGGAGGCAGTGTGGCCAGGGAAACAAAAGCCCTGAGCAGATAGACATGCTCTAGTGCTGCCATTGATTTCTGCGGGCAAGCTGTCCCGCTGTCCTGGCAGCCCCCGGGCTGCGGGCTGTGCCTGGCTCCAGCAGTGTCCTGACCCCATTTGTTCAAAGGCCATGTGCGGTGGAGCTCCCCTGGTGCAATGGCAGACCTGTCAGCGCCCAGGAGGGTGTGGAAATGATTCAGCCTTTGGTGGGAATAAGATGCCACTCCAGGGCTTGAGAGCCTGGTGCTCTGTCTGTGTAGCTGTGCCTGCAGAAGATGTCTCTTTTCCAAGTGCTCGAGTTGCTTCACAGTCAATGCACACCCTGCCCAGGACGCTTGTCCCAGGGCGCTGCTGGAGAAGACTAACAGGGGGAAATAAGATCCTGCTTCTGCCAACTATTCCATGCAAATCTAACATAACCCACTAGTGGGCTGCAGAAATCAGGTCTCGGCCTGTCTGCTTTGCTGGCTGATCCTTCCTTGGTGAGAACAGCTGAGGAGACGTCTGATGGACAGGGATGTGATGCTCTTCTGGCAAGCTCCGGACAGTGCATGTGTGTGAGTACCAGCCACTTTGCTTTGTCCTAAGAGAGTTTGAAGACACATTCATTATATCCCCAAGGGATACACTTTGTTTCTCACCAGTGTTATCTTCCCATCCTGAGCTTTGCCTCCCGAGTGCTTTGGTGACATGCGCCTGGCTGGTAGGAGCAGCTAGAAACCTCCAAACCAGCAGAGAGGTTGCTGGGCTATGGGGCTGATGTGCTGGGGACAACTGAAGTTGGATGAGGAATATGACCAGGAAAACCTGGGCTTGAAAAGGCCTTACCTGTACAGGTAAGTAGCCTTGCCGCAGCTGGACAATGGAGTCGGATGGGCTTTCCAGTGCAACAAGGCAGAGACGGCAGCCTGAACAGCACTTTTGCTAGGGACACTGCTGAGTTTCTTCTGGAGGCCACTGCGGTTTGCAGAAGTCTCGAGCCCCTGGTTAACATCACGCAGCTGATGTGTCCAAAACTCTCTGTCCTGTGCCCAAAGCACCCTGCTGGCATTTACAAAGGCACATCAATGAAGGCTTTTCCTCTGAGGGGGCAGCGAGACAGGGAGGCTGCTGGACCGTCTCCATTTCTGCTGTGTCAACTCCGAAAGGGCAGTGCCGGCAAACTGCTCCGACCTTTCAAGCTGCCGTGATGTCTGCAAGCGGCTCTGCCTGCTGCGCCCGTGCTTCCGAGTTCCCTCTCCTCTAGCGCAGGGAAAGGGGTCGGTGGCTGCTAAGCAATACGTCTTTTCGCCAACCTTTATTTGAGCTACTTATTGCTTCCTCCTGGACTTTGTTCTAGTTTGGACTAGATGGTGCTGGGTGAACGCCAAGAGGCAGCGCTGAAGACCATGACCTCTCCGAGGGATTTCCAGCTCATCTTGGAAAAGGGGACGGACTCTCCCAGTGCATCTTCCCCGCTGCTGCATTCCCTAGTTCTGCAGAAATCCTCACACCATTTTTTTGTGAGTGTTTTATGTCTTTGGTGTGGGGTCCTGCATAGCCGGCTCATGGCTGCCAGTGCCTGGCCCTGGGGAACTGGGCAGGGAGGCAGGAGGCACCAGGCACTCTGCCGTTGCAGTGGGGCTGGCTCTGTCCTTCCCCTCCACACAAACTCCTTGGGGCAGACTGGATCCTGCCTCTGCCCACACCATGGGCAGCCGGGCTCTGCTGGGACCCCGCACAGCACCACGCTGTCTGTTGTGGTTTAGCCCCAGCCAGCAACTAGGACCATGCAGCCGCTCACTCATCCCCCCGCTTTGGATGGGGGAGAGAATCAGAAGAGTAAAAGTGAGAAAAAATTTGTGGGTTGAAATAAAGAAAGTTTAACAAGTAGAGCAAAACCCATGCTTGCAAGCAAAGCAAAACAAGAAATTCATTCACTGCTTCCCATTGGCAGGCGGGTGTTCAGCCATCTCCAGGAAAGTAGGGCTCCATCACATGTAATGGTTACTTGGGAAGACAAATGCCATAACTGAACACCCCCTGCTTCCTCCTTCTTCCCCCAGCTTTATATACTCAGCATGATGTCACATGACATGGAATATCCCTTTGGTCACTTGGGGTCAGCTGTCCCAGCTGTGTCTCTTCCCAACTTTTTGTGCACTATCAGCCTACTCGCTGGTGGGGTGGTGTGGGGAGCAGAAAAGGCCTTGATTGCTCAGCAGCAACCAAAATCACCAATGTGCTATCAACACCATTTCTCATCCCAAATCAAAGCATAGCACTCCCATCCCAGCTGAAACCATGACGCCGTAANAAAGCATAGCACTCCCATCCCAGCTGAAACCATGACG